>VYZP01036005.1:0-79875 GCA_013400635.1 Hypocryptadius cinnamomeus
ATCCCTGCTCCCAAAATCTCCTCTTCTGCTCACAAATCCCCCTCTTCTGCTCCCAAATACCCCTCTTCTCCTCCCAAAATCCCCTCTTCTGCTCCTAGATCCTCCTCTTCTGCTCCCAAATCCCCCTATTCTGCCCCAAATGCCTCTCTTCTGCTCACAAATCCCCATATTCTGCCCCAAATCCCCATCCCTGCTCCC
Source organism: Hypocryptadius cinnamomeus (assembly GCA_013400635.1). Lineage (NCBI taxonomy): Eukaryota > Metazoa > Chordata > Aves > Passeriformes > Zosteropidae > Hypocryptadius > Hypocryptadius cinnamomeus. The sequence continues at coordinate 199 of VYZP01036005.1, forward strand.
AAATCCCCTCTTCTTCCCCCAAATCCCCCTCTTCTGCTCCCAAATCCCCCATCTCTGCTCCCAAATCCCCTCTTCTGCTCCCAATTCCCCCTCTTCTGCTAAGAAATCCCCCTCTTCTGCCCCAAATCCCCCTCTTCCTTGGCAGCTGACTCCATTCCACCATCACAACCCCCCCAAAAAAGGAGATTTCATTCAAAGCCAGCTTTTTTGGCAAGCCCAAGCCCTGGTGGCACTGGCAGGAAGAGCGGGGTGGGACGAGGGGCTGTCCCAGGCTGTGCACAGCCCAGCCTTGCCTAATCACAGTTATTTCAATTATGAAGTCAGCTGCTAATTTAGGGAGAAAAGCTGTTTTTGTACCTCTCATTCTACACAACTCGGACGCAAGTGATGTGTGAAGATCATTACTTTCTGCTAATTACCACCCCTAGAAGCACAGACAATTAACTGCATCATCTATTATCCCTAATAATTATTATTTACACAGTAAATAAGATGGACACTATAGGTTGGGGTTTTTTCCCTGCCTAATTTACCCTGAGAAAATGCTTACCAAGGGCTTTAGAAAAAGTTTGAAATATGTTGGGGGGGATTTTTTGGGTGATGATTGTCTTGCTTATATTTAGAAAGATTCTCTGGCCTGCATTGTCTGTTCCCATCCATAATTTATAGCTGCTTACACAGTTGTGTAACACTGGGAACAAAATACAAAAAATCAGATTAAATATAAATTTACCTAAAATAGGAAATGTTTTTCGTAGGAAATAAAACCTCTTACAAGATATACAGATTTTTAATAATCAGTTAAATCAATTTTGAGACAAATCAACCAAATTTTTCATTTTAAATGGCTCAAATGCAGCATTTTGCTGGAGATACAGACAACATTTTAACCCTGTCACCTGAGCTCTTCAAAAAGAGATTTTCACAAATTTCCAGTCCAAACTAATGTGCTGAGAGCAGCCAATAAATGACTTGCAGCACTATCAAAAAGTTGTTTGATTCCTGGGATGCCTTTCCTGATCTAAAGCCACCCTGAAAATCACACAGGGTATCAGAGGCAGGAAAAGAAGCCCAACACATTCAAAGCATTCATTGTCCTATCAGATTTTGTTTAAAAAAAAAAAAAAAAAAAAAAAAAAAAAAAAAAAAAAAAGCAGCTCAGATAACAAGAAGCAATATTTATAAATCCAGATGAAAACACTGTGGAACATCTTGCAATTTTAAATTTAAATTTAAGTGATTTAAAAATCACTGTTTCCTGCAAGTTTTTAAAATGATTTTTAAAGCCCCATAAGTGAACCTGATTTTCTGCTAAGCAGATTTTCCTCTGGGTTTCTCCTGGTATCCCATATTTAGTAATTTATTGTACCCCTAGGGCTGTAGGATCCAAACTGGAAAACCTGGAGCAGTTCCATGAGTTGCCCCAAATTCCCTTGGTGTTTTTCAGACAGGGAATGAAATGAGGATCCTTGAATTTCTCCACCAGTTCCTCCCAGTACATATTTCTGAGCTATTTTCTGGATGGCTTTAATTACAAAGGGAGAGGATTTTAGGACTCCAAATGTATTCCACAGTGCAGGAAGGTGATTCCAGCCTGTTTCTCCTCCCTCACCCAAAACCAGTGGCACCAACAAGCTGGTCCAGTGCCATTACATGGGCTAAGATGGAAAAATTAATATTTCTTACTGTTTACTGATTTCCTATATTATTATGTGAGGATAAAACCTTGGACAGACCTGTCCTTCCATAAAATACCTGTCAAATAGCACTTCTCCTCCTCACCAGCCTTAAAACACAAATTATGAAATCGTGACAGAGTGTCTGAAGGGAGAATTTGCTTTTGAGCATTGCCTGAGGAAAGCAAGCAGAGATAAACAAACATTCTGAAAGATGGTCACTGCTGAATTGTCACCAAAATTCCCTCAAGCCCTTCTGTGCCAACACTAGCACTGCAAAGCTCCCTGTGGACTGAGCTTGGATTTGTGGAGCACACATGGTGCAGAAAAGCAGGGGAAAGCACACTGTAAATAGAGGAGCACAGTGTGGAGAACCCCTGCAAACTCTTCTGCTGCCAATTCAGAATTTCCTTTCCTTTCCTTTCCTTTCCTTTCCTTTCCTTTCCTTTCCTTTCCTTTCCTTTCCTTTCCTTTCCTTTCCTTTCCTTTCCTTTCCTTCCCTTCCCTTCCCTTCCCTTCCCTTCCTTTCCCTTCCCTTCCCTTCCCTTNTCCTTTCCTTTCCTTTCCTTTCCTTTCCTTTCCTTTCCTTTCCTTTCCTTTCCTTTCCTTTCCTTTCCTTTCCTTTCCTTCCCTTCCCTTCCCTTCCCTTCCCTTCCCTTCCTTTTATCCTTTTTTCATTTCCTTTTTTCCTTTTATTCCTTTCCTTTTTCCTTTCCTTTTTTTCCTTCCCTTCCCCCTTCTCTTCTTTTTTTCCTTCTCTTTTCCTTCCCTTTTCCCTTCCCTCCTCTTTTTCCTCCCCTTTTTCCTCCCTTTTTTCCTCCCCTTTTTCCTCCCCTTTCCATACCAGTTTTCCCTTTTCCCCCTCAATTCACCCTCCCTACAAGTCTGTTTTTCCTTTTCCCATCATCTCTTCTGCTCCCACAGTTCTGGCCATGCAGGTCAGCCTGGACTGGCCACTTGACCCCCTGATAAATAAATGATTGATCTTTGCCAAACATTTCCAATCAACAGCTGGAGCTGCCACTTGTGCCTTGATGTCAGTAGCAGAAGGAAAAACAGCATTTAGGCCATGCCAGAAACTCTGTTGTCATTTAAATGATCATAAATGAAAACTTTCCTCAATCTATCCTTACTAATTTTTTTAACCATTTTTGTGGCCATTTCTGTCCTCATATTTTGTGTCTGGAGGGTTTTTTTAAGTATTTATTTTGATTTATTTTTTTAAGTATTTGTTTATTTAATTTATTTTTAAACATTTATTTTATTTTAAGTATTTATCATTTTTAGCAGCAATGGGGGAACTGAACTGGATGAAATAAAAGATGGCTTGAACTTTATGTGCAGCAAAAATAAATGGGAAATTCATCTTACTTTAACAAGAAACAAAGGGCTTGGGAATAGGTTTTAAGCAAACCCTACCTGTGAGTAAAATGTCTTTGTAATTCCATATGCCAAAATAACTCAAAAAGGCAGTTTGGAGGTCAAAAGCTGTTTCCTTCTGGTTCTCCTTGGAATAAAAAAGGGAATTCTAGTGACATATAATAGCAGTTTCATTGAGCAGAGAGCCCCTGGCAGACAGCTCTGCTGCTGTAGCCTCAGGCCACAGAAATTCCCTGTTTTTCTGTTGATAGGTGTGACCTAATCTGATCTGTTGGATTTTGAGCTTTTTTAAAAATGAAATTTAAAAAAACCTTTCCTAAATACTGAGGGCCTCCATCTTCCTTTCTATTTGCAAAGCAAAACTTCAAATAAATACAGAGACACATTAAAAAAAATTACATATATATGAAAAGGTAGCTAGATAAAGGAAAGGTCTATTCTCTGTCAGGTGAGATTAGGGGGACACAAGCAACCACTGTTTAAAAAGTGACATTTCAATTCTCCTTCCCATCATGAAAAACTTTACACATTAATGTGGGGAAATGTATGGAAAAATACATAAACATTCCTGCTACACTTCAAGTTTTGAAATTATTTGATAGGAAACTTTCAAATATCCATATTCCCCCAAAAAGTTTAAAGTTGGGGTTTTTTCAGAAGACCTTACTATAGTGAAATTGTTGGAATTATGAATGGTAAAAGGAAATGCCAGGAATTTTCTGTTGGCTAAATAATACGTTTATATTTAATTATTGAGATAATTTTTATCTGATCAAACAAATGTTTAAAAGTCAAGATTAATTCAAGTATTTGATGAACAAAATTCAGTCTTTGAATAAAAAACTAAATAAATCTCAAAGAAAGAAGCATATTTTGCACTTTGCACACCTTCTCAAAGGCTGTTCCTGACAGGAACATTGTGTCTCCCAGCAATCAGAGAGCTGTTCTTGCTTGGGATGCAAATATTTTCTCCCAAATAAAAAGAACTTTCACCTGGCTACCACATCCATGTTCCCAATACCAGCAAGAGATTTGCATCAATCCTTGCAAAGCAGCAAGATTGTGCTGAAACCTTGTTTTTCCTCCTTTCACCAGTTCAATTTTGTAGAATGTCATTGCTTCTTATGGCTGTTATGTATTATGAGTGTCTGATATATTGTCATCTATCTGCTCTGCCTTTCAGCTGCAATAAAATTGTCTATACTCTTTGTGTTTTATTTCATTTTCTCCTTTAGACTTTATCCAACAATGGCCTTTTTGTCTCAAAAGCTTTCCCAGCTCACATTCATAACTTGATGAATATTTACTAACATATAGACCAGTATATTTTTATTTTATTTCCTCTGGGAAAAGGCAGTGAATGTGGAAGGGAGTGAATGTTTTGCACTTTCCTGTGACGTCTCTTCCTTTGGTTCAAGGTTTGTCACATCCTGCCACACTCTGTGCAAATGCACCAAACCACAGCCAGAACAGCACTAAAAATTCAGATATTCACCCAGCACAGGCAAAAGGAGCATTTTATCCCTCACACCCATCAAGCAGCAAACGAGAAGTTGGTGTTAGATCCTCACAGTAACAGCTCCAGCTGGGACTTTTCCACTGGTGCCGAAAATCCCTCAGCTAAACCCTAATTGTGGTGTCTTCTTAATCAGGCATATCACACCCAGACAGGAAATTAAAAGAAATTCCTTTCTAATTAAAACTGGAATTATGAAAGTGAGAGCTGCACAGGAAAGTTGAAATCAGTGGTTTTGGTGTTTGGAGTCTGTTTCATCCCTGCTCCCTGGCATCCCAGATCAATGTGCTCCTGCCCCAAGTGCAATCAAAGGATTCCCAAAATGCAGATTTTGCTCTCAGAGCCTTTGCAGTCCTCATCACAGCTCCCAGGCAGAAATGCACAAAGCCTGATTTTATTTCCATGTGGAAACAGAAATATTGAACACAAAGGTTTGCTGGAGAACAGCTTCACACCAACAGCAGAAAAGTTGCTCTGAAGCTGAAGGGATGCAAAATCAGCTCACCCAGCAACTTAATCTTGGAAAGCAGTAAAAAGAGCTATATTTAATGATGCTGTTGTTCAGTTGGAATAATTTGTGTTTAATTTCTCAGGGAAATTCAAATCTTTTATGCCAAGCACTGATATTATTCCCTTTTTATATTTTTATCAATGGTTCAGTTGCCCCTTAATCAAAAGACAATGCAAGAGGGAATATTTCTCATTCAGCAGAGCATCTTGACTAATTTTATGGTCCCATATGTGATCCCTCTGAACAGAAGTTCATACAAAGAGCAATTTACAGCACACACGTAGCTGGAGAGCTAAAAATAGAATATGCAAAACTCAGTCTTGGCGACAGAACCCTTCCAATGCCCTTTGGGTTTCAGCTGATATTCACAATTTGATTAAATATGCTCCAAGAACGAGTGCACGAGCGTGCATTCTGTAATAGCAGGAAGGAAAATAATTCTGTCTATTTATCCTGGAAACAACTCCCTCAGGTGTTTTTTACTGTATTTATTTGGGATGCAAAATGGGCTATGGAACAGTATCTTGTATCTTAAAGGTCAGCTTGTTATAAACTGTGAATAAAATGAAATCCCCTGAGATTGGAGCTGTGGTTCTCATGGAGTCCATATTGCAAAGCTTTAGCTCATAAGATCTAAAAGATCTCCATTAATTTTAAACAGATAAGTTCAAGCAGTCACTGATCTGCATCCAGAGGATTTCACCCCTTTATCAGTTTAGAATCGGTCTCTGTGCAAAGCTAAAAAAGCACTGAAATGCAAAAATATTAACTCTTTTTAATAGGCACATAGAACTAATTCCAACAAGGAGCAATGAAGCCAAATCAGAGAAAAAAAAATTATATTGAGACCATTTTAGAACTAGTATTCACCAGAAATGTTGCAGTAAACCACAAGAAAAAGACAGATTATGAAATTTAATATTGCAGATGTGGAAGGTCTGATGATTTCCCATTTACTCTGGGATTCAGAGGGGTGAACTGGTGTGGAGGCTGAGCAGAAACACTTTCATCTCAGAATGAACAGCAAAATATAAAACTCTACATAAGCCTCTGCCAGTCACTCCTGACTGAAGAACCACCCCCCTGCCTGCTCTGCTGCTCCCTGGGAAGGAGGAAATTCTGCTGACACTGGGAACCTTCTCCCAAAGCCTTCCCCAAGTCAAACCCCGTGCCTTGTCCTGATCCTGGCTGTTCAGGGTGTTTTATTCTCTTTCTCCATGAGGAAGCACCTGAGCTGACTGAGGCTGTAACAATATTGAAATAACCAAGGGGTATTTTCCTCTCCCCAGCAATCAAATATTACATTGATTTGTGAGAGCAGGAATTACCAAGCAAAAGCGAACTGTTCTTGCTGGTTTGGAAATGCACAAATGAAATTTAAGGAGCTGCTGCCATAAAATGTCCACTCTGAGTTACCACACAGGATTTGTTTTTTCTGATTGCATTTTAAAAGACCACTTTTAAAACAAACATAAGTACATGACTGGCTTTATTCTGCAGCTCAGCACAGACCTATAAAAAGGACAATACATGTATTCATAAACTAGAAAGAAAAAAATCTATTTGTTCAGCAACGTTAACATTCAGGTTGACCTTTCAAAGAACAAATCTATTGGAATTGCAAAAATTTTCAGTCTCTTAATTAGCTCTGTACAAAAGAATCCAATGCCACAAGCAAACAGGGTATTTTCCATTCTGGCCTCCTGTACAGAGTGAATAAAATACTTCAGGATGTAACTCACGTGAAACCAGAATGAATAAAGGTCATTAACCTCACTGATCTAACCAATCCAATTTGTGCTCTTTGAGCATTAATTGACATTTCTTAGACACACAAAAATAATTTTGCACATATGAAGACTCAGTGAAAACCAGATGTGTTACCAACACATTTGTGTTCCCAAATTTATCTGCACCAAAACTGGGTCACCCCAATCTAGTGACAGCCAGAGTTTTTAAAATGTCTCATGGTCTTGCACTCTTAAAAAAATCCCTGTCCTTGAAAAAAACAATAAAATATATAGTTTTGAGAGCACCTGTTCTCATTTTGAGAACCTCAACAGTACTTAATGCTTCATAACCAACAAGATGTTAAAGAATTAACACTCCTCAAAAAAAAAAAAAAAAAAAATATGCCTCCTTCTGCTGATGCCTCAGGTTTAGCTTTTNAAAAAAGAAAGGCACCTACTCACCAGAATTTTTGTAGTGTAAGCACTGTTGATAGCAATTGCATTGACCAGCAGCTCCATGGTTTTGGCAGGGATGGAGTCGGGGTCGGGGATCTCCTTGTAGTGGACGTCGCCCACGTAGGCCTGCACCACGGTCATGCGGTTGGTGGTCAGCGTGCCCGTCTTGTCCGAGCAGATGGCCGTGGCGTTGCCCATGGTCTCGCAGGCGTCCAGGTGCCGCACCAGGTTGTTGTCCCTCATCATTTTCTGAGGGGAAAACCCACCAAAAGCCAAGTAAGAAACCCTTCGATGCCGGCTTTTGGGGTTTGTAGTCATAAAAAGCAAAGCAGCCCACAGTTTGTCTTGCTGGTGAGAACACGACATTTCCTAAAGCAGAGCTTTGGTCTAATAACCCCAAACCCCAGCTACAGACAGCAAAGCTGTACCTATCCCTGAGGTAATTCTGCCTTTGATAAACTAAAAGAGTTGCATTTTAAGGAATAGCTGGAACAGGTTGTTATCCCTCATCATTTTCTGAGGGGAAAACCCACCAAAAGCCAAGTAAGAAACCCTTCGATGCCGGCTTTGACAAGATTTTAGTCATGAAAAACAAAGCAGCCCACAGTTTGTCTTGCTGGTGAGAACGTGATGTTCCCTAAAGCAGAGCTTTGGGCCAATAACCCCAAATGCCAGTTATAGACAACCAACCTGTGCCTATCCCTGAGGTAATTTTGCCTTTGATAAACTAAAAGAGTTGCATCATTTTCCTGCAGTAGGTTTGCCTTTTAAGGAATAGCTGAAACAGGCTGTTATTCCTCATCATTTTCTGAGGGGAAAACCCACCAAAAGCCAAGTAAGAAACCCTTCAATGCCAGCTTTGACAGGATTTTAGTCATAAAAAACAAAGCAACCCACAGTTTGTCTTGCTGGTGAGAACATTCCCTGAAGCAGAGCTTTGGTGAGGGCAATAACCCCAAATCCCAGATGCAGGCAACCAAGCTGTGCCTATCCCCGAGGAAATTCTGCCTTTGATAAACTTTTAAAAGAGTTGCATCATTTTCCTGCAGTAGGTTTGCATTTTAAGGAATAGCTGGAACAGCAAAGATGAGCTAAAGGAACCAGAGATTTTTAAACGTTATTGTTATAGCAAACATTTGGGATTTTTTCTTAACATTGCTTGGAATGCCAGGACATTATGTGGCAGCATACAGATGGGTACCATATTTTGGGGGAAAAGCAAAAGAGAAAGGGTGTCAGAAAAAGGACATCAGGAGAATGATAAAACATTTTCAAAGCAGCTATATTCTACATTAGCAAAAGCCCATATTTGAGACTTCCTCCTTTTTCCCAATAATTGCGATATTTGGCTGCACAGAAGCCAAGAGATTCCTTCCTAAACTTCCTAAGTTAATTTGTTTACATGCTAAATGGAAATCAACTTTGCACCATCTTCATCTAAGATTCCCAGAATGTTTGAATCATCTGATTAAATTGCTCAAGTAATCCTGAAGTCCAGGACGTTAATCCTCTTTAATTTCCTAATAGAACCATTTACATTGACTTCAAAGAACTGCAACTGCATTTAAGAAAAGTACATGAAAGCTTCAGTGAAACTCTTAATTTCTTTGAGAAACTCCAATTTCTCTAAGAAGTGTTCCTGAAGACTTCAAATCCTTGTCAAAACTTTGTATAGTTGCACAAGAAAATTTGAATACAAAATTATTCTATATCAAAAGACTGGACAATTTTCAGAGTACATTCTGCTCAATAAATTCCTGGTTCCTTGCAAATTAAGTAGCTATTTCTACTGCTTGAAATTCCTGCACTGTGCAGTTTTAAGGAGATGTGTTGGAAGATGTATTTGCATTTTTGTTAGAAATACTTTAAATATAAGTGTTCTTTAAAGCAATTTCATTAACATTTTGAGCACATAATTTTCAGACAATTTTTCATCCCATCTGATAAAACCTGAGGACCAACTCAGTAGTGAACTCAAGCAAACAGCATTTTTCTGCCTGGATTATTTTGAATCTCTCTTACCTTTACAGAATAAGCCAGAGAAATAGTGACAGCAAGTGGGAGTCCCTCAGGAACAGCAACCACGAGCACAGTAACACCAATAATGAAGAATTTAACAAAATACTGAACGTAGACAGGAGTGCACTCAGGCAACCATTGCTTCTTGTTGACCACAAAGGTGTCAATGGCAAAATACAGTACCAAGATGATGACAGTGATGGCAGACATCACCAGACCTGGGAGGAGAAATCACCAGTTACCATAAACCCAAACAGCACTGAGAACACGAGCAATTAGAAACTGGGATTTGGTAGGAAATTTTCTTTCTTTCTTTCTTTGTGATGTTTTTCACCAGTACCAATAACAACGATAAACTGTACAATGAAGAAAAAACATTGCCATAATATATTTACAGTGCACAAGGAATTCTAGGGAATTCATTTTTAAGCACTTACTGCTGCCTTTAAAACTTCCCAGGCAGTGCAGGAGTTCTGCTGTCACTGAAGCTAAGCTTATTCAATTTAGCACACTACTTTGCCTGGTACAACATTTATCTGTCCTTTTAACCCCCACATTTTACAAATTACTTGTCTATCTTGTCTATCCATATTTAAACACCTTTCTTCTAAGTAAGTATATCTTTAGAGGCTTGAGCAAAGGAGCCTCCCATGTTGCTGTATAAAATACTGTAGAAAAGTCCTACAGATGAGTCTGGGTGAATATAAAGAGACAATAATGCAGAATTATCCACAGGGCAGTTTTTCAATGGGTTTCTTTAAAATGTGGCTAATACTGGTGTTTCCAAGGCACCCCTTTTCAAGGGAACATCTGCAGAGTATGTATTTTTATGTGCAGAGGTTCCAAAGAGACAGAGCCACCAATAAATATTTCACAGAATTGACAAAATGTCCCAAGCATTCCATCCACTCTCCCAATGGCACAGACTGCTGGGATAGCACTCCTGCTCCACAGTTTTGTCCCTGGGTTTGAGTGTACACAAATAAAATTTCCATTATAGCCTCAGCTTTGCCTTGCTCTGACAGCCCTGTTTGGCAGGTTTGAGTGAAGGAGTTAAGCCTGCATTTTGGAATAAATTAATTTCTCCCTAATGAGATCATAGAGTAGAAGGAGAATGCTGTGAATTTCATGTCTTGACTGCAGTTTTTAAAAAATTGGTAAAGCTGAAGGATGCTAAGGTTGACAGGAAGCAGATGAGTCAGGGAGATCACTCTGTGCCAGAAGATAAAGGAAAAACCATTAAAATATTGTACAGGCAAATACTTCTGACAAGGCAAGACAACCCCGTCGGTTGCTCAACACCAAAGAAAAACCAAATGAGGCAATAACTAATTAATTTAATTCCTGTTCCTTGCCACATTCTGGTCAGAAATCCCTACACAATTACTTCAAGAGTGATGTTCACATGCCGGAGCAGAAGTCAAGGCAGTGCAGAAAGGTATTCAATCCAAGGAATTAATCATCAGGGGAAACAAAGGAGAGGAGCTGGAGGAATATGAATTGGGGCAAGGCATGAAATTAGATATCAGGGATGATAATCCTGGATTTGGTCACACTCTGCTCAGGCAAAGGGAATTGGCATCGTGGGGTTATGTGATCAACTCCTGTGATGAACTCACAGAGGGATGGGAAGGGAAAAATCAGACTGGGGGAGAAGGCTGAGGGACATGGAACAGAAGTAAAGGCATCTCAGAGGGCCTCCACCAAGGAGCTGAGATCAAAATCTCTTTATTACCATGATAAAAGCAAACCTAAGGAACTCTAGGCCCTTATGGAAGATTTCCACTCTCTGCCCACATGTTGGAGAAGTGTTGCTTCCAACACCAGGGGCCAGATGGCTCTGGATACACGAGTCCAAAGATGTGTCAAGCTTGGGGAGAAGGCAGGAATGTGGATATTTGGGGAGAACGGGATGATTTCAGAATCCATGAGAGGGAAATTCTGTGTGAGTGATATTTTGAAATTCTGTGTGAGAGATATTTTGAGTAGTATTAGAGATTCTGAAACTGTGTACTCCCAAGTTCTGAGGGGAGAGGAAATTAAATACGTAATTACTGCACTTGGGAATATTAACTCTGAGGAAAGCTGCATTTCATTTTGCTTCAAATATTCATTACAGTCCAAGTTGCCCAAAGCTCCTTGGCAGTCAAAGCTGATTTTTAGGAGAATAAAAGATCTTCAGCACCACATACTCTCCTTAGAACAGCTTTGTGATGACCCATTTCCAAATCTTGCAGTAAAAAAAGGGCCTGTCCCTTTTCAGAACCATTTGCTTTGCAGCTCTTTGCCTCCTGTGACCCAGAGGGCTTTGGTGTCACCCAGACATACCTGCTTTGCCAATCTGCACTGCCAGCTTGGTCAGCTTTCCCTGCAGGACGGATTTTTCTTTCTTGTGCATGTTGGATTTCTTCTTGTCCTTGTCGTCTCCCTCTCCCCCTTCTGCGCTCTTCAGCGGCTGCATCTCCATGGCAGCAGCCCCGTCCTGCTGCTTGGCTGATAATGCAGAACAAAACTGTTATCCAGAGCTTTACCCCTTCCTTCTCTCCGTGCTCATCCTCTCTGAACCCAGTCAGCATCGCAGGGGCTGCCTGGGACAATCCCTGCCAGGGACACCCTTGGCTCCCTGGAGAGCCAGCGGGGCTCTGCAGGACACAGCTGTGCCAGCACATCCCTCAGGACACCTGGGGATTTGGCCTGGAAAGCCCTGATGGGGTTTATCCCTCTTTTTTACCCCCACCCGTGATGCTCTGGGCCATACACATATATGTCACTGAATGTCTTGCAGGTGACTTGGCAGGTGACAGCAGCAGCACTGCAGGATTCCCTGGAACAGCAGAGCTCAGGTGCTTTGACAGATCCACATTCCTCTGGATTTTGGGATGCCTCTTAGAATGCAATGCCCCCTCGAAATTTATTTCCAATGCAAATGTTTTGAAGGCAATGTGGCTGCACAGGTGGCCCATGTGTCACCTCTCTGGGTTGCAGGGGCACCTCAGTGACCAGGGGACCACCCTCTGCCATCCACCATTCCAGAAAATCCCTCAGTTATAAAGTTTCCTCAGCATTCCGTGATCAAGGTACTCAGCCCTCGGGTCTGATGGTGGTGGCATCACCATTCCCCCACAAAACCCACACACGGCTTCAGGGCTGATCCCTCCTTTCCTGACAGAATGCCAGCAGAAGGAAACTTTATTTTTACCTGTTTCTGAACGGCAATGACATTGCAGTGAATATATGTGCATGTGTCTGGTTTGTACTGAGCACAATAAATAAAAGAGGATGAGATGAAACAGCTTTGCTTTCATGAAGAGATTGTACAAGACTGTGCTTGTTTGACCTGGAAATCTAATTTATCTACCTAGCCTGAATGTTTATTATTTAATAGCATTTTATTTAGTACTTTTGTACCATGAACCACTGAGTTTCTCTATCCAGTTTCTGAGCCATCACCTTTGCAATGTTCAATATTATCTGAGAAGAGAAAATTGTCGTTTAATTTGGTATAACCCAAAGAGCTCTTGATAGCTGTGTCTTATAATAAAAAGGGAACCATGACTTTGCTTCAGAGAAAGCAAAATATTGATTCCAATTTCTTCCTGACATTGTATATTAAATAAGAAACACCTAGGACTCTCAATCTTCCTGTTGTTTATCCTTATAAAAGGCTTTTACACTGCTAGATAACACCTTGGCTTTAAGGTTTCCTCTTTTTATTGCTTTGCCTTTCCCCTGCAAATGAAGAGATGTCCAGACAATGCCATCAGACACCAGAGATGATGAGACATAAAAAAATTGGGCTGGAGAATCACTCACAACACGTAGGATACACAACTTGCACAGGAAAAATTAATTCAAATGAGCTTTGTGAGATGAAAGCAACATCTATAAATGGTCCCTTTAAAATACTCCTCTCCTAAACCTCTGCAGCTTGTGGAAGTTACAATCTCTTTGGTTGGGGTTGGCTGTTTGGGGTGTTTTTGGACATTCTGCATGAACAATTAGGGCCAGTTTCACACACAGGCACAGACCACAGGTTCTCACTGTACTTTGGGACAGGGTTGAACTACATGCTAACAATACAATCCACAACCTCCTGAATAGCAAAGAAGATTACCTTTGTTCTGGTTGTTCTCCATATTCCCATCCTGCATCTTGCCTAAATGATGAAAAATTCCAACAGACAACAGACAGTAAACAACCTTCAGCCGAGACAGAACACGAAAATGGGGATTTATATCAATGGGAGACAAAAGCCATGAGCACACCACGGGCACCTGGGCACCATCCCTGCCCTCACACCTGCACTCACAGAGGGGCCAACCCAGCCTGGCGTGTCCAAGGAATTCCAGCCAAGCTCAGGGTTGGAACACCTCAAATGCTGAATATCAGCACGTATTTTTGAGGAATCTGCATAAATTCAGAGGGGGAAACGAATTAAGTGGATCTGGTGGAAAGAGGAATTGGAATGATATTCCTGAGCTGATGTTTCAGAGGGCTGGGACTCAAAAATTCTGGCGCACACCAGTATAGAGTATGGCTTTCTTAATGTATTCCAGAATTAATCATGTTACTAAATTGAGAAAAACTAGAAACAATGGTGTTAATAAATCTAAATAAATAAAAAATGTAAATGAGATAGGGTTTTTAAATTACGCCTTCCTCACTTGGTTGTACTAATTAGCAAATTTCTCCTGGAAATACAAGTGCCAGGTGACCTAAATTCAGATTTATCCTTAACATAGATTTACCAAGTGCCTCTTTAATTTCCAGCTTGACATTTTATCCACAAACAGTTTTACCACTGCACAGTCCTTATTCCTTTGTGCCTTTTTTAACTGGAAATATAATTTGAAAGTGTGCATGAGATAAAAATGGCAAAATGCACAAATCACACACAAAACTTTGGTATTTAGAATAACAGCCAAATATTTTCAAATGGATTCAAAATTTCTTGGTGGGATCCCTTACGAAACATTCACAGTAATTATATGAATTTATGGAAAAGGCTACAACAAATATTATCTCAGAATGGATGACAGTGTCTTTTGGTAGCTATGTAAAATGCACAATAAAAAATGATGCTAAGGAAAATTAAGTTAAAACTCCATTACAGGATTGTTGACACATTCTAATAAGAAATGTACCATCAGGATTTATTTAAAAATGTGCCAGCAGGTACATCTTGTTCTTCTGACTGCTATGTGGATTAATTTTTTCACTCTGCTGTGAATAAATCATAACAAAATGGAAAATCTAAGATGCCTCTCTTGCATGTTGGTCTTTGCACTAAGTGGGAGAACAAAAGTGACCAAATCAGTGTTGTATTTGTGAAAAATAGGCCCCAGTGCCACACTGGGAAATTCCAAAGCCCAGAAGCAGGGCCTAAAATCATCTCAGAGCTCAGGTGAATTACTGCAATAAACCACTGACCATCAGCTGCTTGTCTGTATATCTAATTCTATTCCTACCCCAGCAATAATAGGACTTTTAAAAATTCAGAATCCACCTTCCAGAGCTTTACACTAGAGAGGAATCCATGAACCTGAGCAAAAGCAAGCTCCTTTCCACAGTGAAATTCCCTACAGTTGGGCTCAGTACCTGCCTGGTGGCTGTTTTTCTTAGAAGGGCTTTTAATAAAGTTACTGGAAGACACAAAATATCTCTGGAGATTCGGATTTCTGGCTGGAGCATAAAGCCTTCCCTAAGAACTGGAAGGCATTAATTTAGAGCAGACAGTCTGCTCCATTTCCTGCTCTGGAGATCCTTTTGCAGAATGCAATTTCAAACCTCAGAGTGCCAAAAAAATTGAACACCCAACTTTCAAAAAGATAGAAATCACCCACAAAACCCAAACATGGCTGTCCCAACTGGAAAACACATCACAGAGATTTTTAATTTTTTTTTTTTTTTTTTTGTAAATTAAAATATGTACTTTTAGGACATATATTTGCTATTTAATAGCATAATTATCATAATAAATTACACCAACAATTGACTGGCTGCCTTAAAATAGCAGTACACAAAATAAACAATCATTAACAACATCTTAAACTCAGGTATTTTAAAAATACATTCTTAATATTCTTAATCTACTGCATTCAGGTTATTGAGTGGGGGAAGTCATCAGAGGTAGTTACAGTTCAGTTATTTAGACAGAATAAGAAAGAGAAGGTAATTTGGGTAATCAAGATAAAGAAAAGGAAGTTTTAAACTATTTATATCCCCCAGTGCCAAATAATTTTAAGGCTGCACTTTGGTGTAAAATATGAACAAGGAAATTAAGGCAGAAAGAAAGGTGATAGAATCACCACTGCTGAGAGATCCTTCCTCCTTCCAGGTACAAATACTCCCCCATCCTTCTCTCCTTGCTGCATTATTTAGAATTGTCAAAAGGAGGAGTATTTATTAATATCTTGATAGCATCATGTGAAATAATTCTTAAAAATGCAATATATTTTTACATAATTCTGAAAATATTTTCTTCTTTTCTGTTGGGGATAATAAATAAAGTAAATGTTGTTTGGGCTGGAGAAATCCATCTGAGTTTTTTTTATCACTTTTCTAAGCAAGGATGAAAAATCAGAAAGTTTAGAATAGCATTTCTAACATCTGCATTCTGCAGCTGATTTGAAAGTTCTGAATTTAAATATAAATATTTTTTCACATGCCTTGGCCTCACTACAATTCCTGTATTTTGGAAAGGACTCATGGCACCTTTACTGACTAAATTCTTACTGTAAAAGTCATGGACTTCACCAAACAAAATTCCCAAGAAAAGCCTCTCCTTTACCTGCTGCAGCCCTTGAGGAAGAGTCAATGACACAGAATAAAAGTCCTATCACTATTTTGGAAATTATTTCCCTCATTTGGAAATTATTTCTAAATTGGAAGAAGTGCTTGGAATCAACCAAAGAAAATAATGGAATTGTGTTCCAAGTGCTGAGAGGGAACCACTGTATTAAACAGGAAGTTTTAGATAATCCTTCTATGCATCCAATAAATAACTTCACTTACAATTCAGAAATCTATTAAAATATAAATTAAAAATGTATTTAAAATAGAAAAATAATATTTTTTTAAAAGTTCAAACTGCAAATTGCTTTGCAGGAGCACAAGTAGCTCAGTACCTACACTGGGATTAGCTGTAGATGTAAAATATTCCAGCAGAGATTTCTCTGACTCTGGTAAGCCATTTCTATACCTCTTCTATATTTTCTGAACACACATTTAAGTAGCAATTCTCTAGCTTACAAATGCCAAAAAACCCAACAACCCACCCTGGAAATCCTGATTTAGGAAGGTGGCAGTGCTCTACTGGAAGGAAATCAAATTTGGGGTAATTTGAGCTACTAGAAGGAAATCAAATTTGGGGTAAACAACCTGTAAACAGTGATTGCTGCTTCCCTGATTTTCATTTTTTCAAGTTACCTTTACTAAATATAATACTTTGGAATGAGATGAGTTTTCCTGAACCACTACATTTCTGCAAAATTTTCTGCCCTGTTTATGGCCTTAACTTGCAACCTTTCAAAAACTTAAGGTGTTGTCCATAGTTCTGACAATGAGATCAACAACAATTCTCTATTTTGATCTCAACTGCTAAAATTCAACATTTACAAGAATTTATAAGAGTTCCTTTGGTACAGCACATAATACACAGGTTGGGTCACAAAGTAAATTAATTAATCACTACAGGCTCACAGGCTGACAACAAACTCTTTCTTTTGTGTCAATTGTTTATTGACAATTAAGAATGAAAATATTTTATCTGAAATGTAATTGGTTGATTTTTCAAGCAACAACATTTCCTGAGTTTGCTACCTATTCAAGTATATAATTATTAATTCTTATTTTAAGATACTTTCTACACAAAGACTATAGGTAAAAAGACTACTATACCTACAAAGACTGTAGGTAAAATTCTTGTTTCCAGTCACACCTCAGGAAGAATTTTCAGACTTTTAAAAAGTCATCCAGACCAGAGGAATATGTAGATGAATTTGGAGTCCTTGCTTTGTAACTTATCCTTTCCTTCCTTTCTCCCCTCCAAACCATATCTACATTTTCAGTATTTTACTTCAGTATAGCAGTATTTCATATATATGCATTATTTAATTTCAGTATAGCACTCATCAGCAGTGCTAACTGAGAAATTACCAGAAATCTGGTGTTGCCCACTTCCCAGACAATTCCAAAGCACTCAGACCTATGTTTGCCAGCCTGAGTTCTCTGAGCTGTTGAATTGTGGAAAGCCTCTCCTGCCCTTGTCGATCAAAGACCAGCAGAATTATTGAACTGCCTTGTCTCAGAGGAACTAAAACCCAAAACATCCTTAACTGCACAAAAAAATTCACTCCACACTGCAAAGCCCTGAGCTTGTATCTCTCAGCTCCAGGATAAACATGGGCAGTAACTGTTGTTCCTGACTGGAGAGAGGATGATGGAAAATCACATCCCTAATTCCGACACTGATCTAATATCCCCTGGAACTCAATTTCCTCATTAAGCTCAGCATTAAGCCCAAACACAACAGGGATTTACCAGGCAGCCCCAGCTCTGAGCAGAGCCCAGGGCTCCTTCTGCACCTGCTGGGCACCAGCAAAGAGGGGCTGAGCTCTGCTCCCATCCCTCCTCTGCAGCTGGCAGGGATGAGCAGGAGTGCTGAGCAGCCAGCACGGCTGCAGGGGAGTTTGTTCTACACTCACCAAAGTGGAATTATCACAGAACCATCACAGAAGGGGTTGGAACAAACCCTAAAGCCCATCTACTGCCACCCCTGCCATGGCAGGGACACTTTCCACTGTCCCAGGGTGCTTCAGCCCTGTCCAGCCTGGCCTGGGACATTTCCAGGGATCCAGGGGCAGCCACAGCTGCTCTGTGTCAGGACCTCAGCACCCTCACAGCAGTGGAGAATAAAACACTTGCAACTCACTCCCTGGTTCTTGGTCTCTAAGGAATCTGGAACCAGGATGATGAAGGTCCCTGCCATGCAAGGAGATGTGTTGCTTGTAAATCCGAGTTTTCCAGAATGGGTTTTAAATCTGGTTTATGTTTCTTTTAAATTATTTGAAAATAGGCTTAAAAAATTCCTGTGTCACTGTTTTAAATAAGATCCTGCAACAGTAAATCCTGTTCCTTGTTTAGCACTTGATATTGCTGTCAGAAACTCTCATTTCACATGTGAAATGCAACCTGCATGGAAAAAAAACTTCTTTCGCCAACATGATGAAAAGTAGAATGACTTTACTCAGTATTTTTGGCTCTGCACAAGAAGGAAAGGTTGCTTGGCAAATAAAGGCTCATGTGTCTGATTAGCAGCAAAATACAGCTGATGCCTACACTAATATTGACCCATTCAATCCAATTTAACACTGGAACCTGACTGTTAGGAGAGCCACTGAAATATCTGTGTGCTAACAAGCGGGGTCAGGAATCTGTACTGGGACACAGTCGAAATTGGCTGCAGGAATGGTTTGGTTTGGGTTTAGTTTACACAAGGAGGCTCAGGAGAAAATCACTGAGGGCTCACACAAATATCCACAAAACTTCTCAATCCCTCTGCTGAAAACAGCAAAAGTTGTTCCTAATACAGTGTTGGTTGAAATGGAGGCAGATCCCTGACCCCAGCCCTCTCTCAGAACTGTGTGAGGAATTAGGAGTGAAAAAGAGGAGAAGCAGAGAGAATCCCTTTCTCATGGTGCTCTTCTCCAGATCTATGCTGAATAATGAAACTTTATAACAAAACATGAGGTGAATCTGCCTGAAAGTTTTGGAACTGGCCTGATGTAACTGCAGTTTGAATGGCAAATGAATCACGATTCCAAACTCTGCCTCTGCCAGGCTGAATTCTGTGGGAATGAGGCTGCAGCATCCCTGTGGCCCCTCTGCCAAGCTCCTGCAGAGCGTGTGGAGCAGGATCTCTCAGAGTGCAGTCACACAAACACAACATCTGTGCAGGTCAGCGAGGGGAGAGGGAATTTGACACAGTCAGGAGAGAAATCCATCAAATCAGACAAGCCGGGGGTTGTGACGTACCATTGACTAAGCTGGCATTTGCATTATCAGTGGCATTTGCACCTGCTGCACCATCTGTGGCTGGAGGAGGGCGGGAGGAGGGATGGGAAGAATCTACTGAGCAATAATGGATTAAAAAAAAAAATAAAATAAACAAAAAACCACAAAAACAAAACAACAAATAATAAATAAATAATAACAGCAATGCGAACGAATGCATGTGACAGAGCGAAAAGCCTTCGTGACTTTGTTTGCTCCCAAAATCAAAGAGTTTGAAATTAATTAACATAAATTTTCAAAGCAATGTGGCATTGGGAAGGTGTCACAAAGCAAGCTGAAAACTCAAATAATAACAATAATAACAACAACAGCAATAATAATAACAAAAGATAAATAAATATGAAACACGTTCAGCAAAGTTAAAGGAGCTGGTGAGAACTGGCTGTACACAGTCCTGAGTGCATTGCTTTAGTCCTTTTATGTCTTACTTTTTGTACTTTAATGTAATTTATGCATTTTTAAAGTGGTTGAAATGTTTCCTTTGGAGTTCATTTACACAGTGCTTGTGTAGCTTTAAAATTTGCATTTAAAAATGTATTTTATATATATCTGAACATACTTCTACATAGTGCAATGGTACATATTTTATATTTTAAATAATTTTGCACATTATGATTTATCATCACTGATGCAGCCCAGTCTAACAGGGCTCAATCCACGTCCTGCCATCACCCAGGTAAAACGCATATTGATCTGAGTAGAAAAATGGAATTTTCCTATATTTTATGTGGAAAAGGCAAATACAGTCTTGAGGAGAATAAGAGGTTATCTTAAATCCAGATAATG
The DNA here is from genome assembly GCA_013400635.1 of Hypocryptadius cinnamomeus. Lineage (NCBI taxonomy): Eukaryota > Metazoa > Chordata > Aves > Passeriformes > Zosteropidae > Hypocryptadius > Hypocryptadius cinnamomeus. The sequence continues at coordinate 20,347 of VYZP01036005.1, forward strand.
GACATGAGACATTTTCTGTTTTGTGATGACAAGAAGGAAGAATCAGAAAAGAAAATCTCTTCTTTTCAGTTATTATCCACATATTAGAGAAAATTGGACAAGAGATCTTTCCTAACTGGAAATTGAAAAGATTGAAGAAGGTTCTATCATTTTACTATGTTTTTTATAGTGAAGTTCAATAAAATTAGTCTCTGCAAACAATAGATAGAATTTATTTTGTTTTGTTTCTGGTGGTTAATTGCTCACAACAGAATCAAGATGTCCTATGGGTCCTGACTGAGGCTCTCAAACTGCTCCAGTCCTTGCCTCACAGGGATTATTTCATGCTGTACTGGGCTAGTACTGCAGAAGAATGGGCTGATTTTATTTACAAATGGCAAATGGGGAGAAGAAAATAAACAGCTCCCAGGATTTAAAAACACACCCCTGTGCAACTGCATTCAGGGAAATTTCAATTGCAAATTTGATTACTGTGGTGGCAATGACTTAAACTGTTTTGGTGACTCGTGCTTGCTCTTTATTCCGTTTGGATCCTCACCCCAACCAGCACAGCGTGAGCTGCTAACAGCAAATCAAATATTCCACATTAAATACTTTGAAATTTACTTCTGGAGAACAGCTGATTATTCCAGCCGAACGGGAAGATTTGCAACACCAACAATGCCTGCACACCAAAAGATTTGGCACCAGCAATCTGGTTGATTTGAAATCATTTTTTAATTTCAACTTGACTGATTCAAAGATGATTATTTCAATCAGCAGTTCCCCCCTGATTTGCACCATTGGATGGGGGACAATTCTTACTCTACCTGGAAGCTGCTGTTCCTCCTCCTGCTTCACACCTGCATGGTGATTTTTAAAGTGTTAATGAACAATAAAAGCACACACCCACACGGACTGAAAGGGGCAGGATTTCTGAGAACTGCAGGTTTATGTACCAGAGGTTTTAATTTGACTTGGTGCCTCCATCTGCCACCGGCTCTGCCCAGGCATGAGCACAAAGCTGCATCAGAGAATGTGGAGGAATTCTCTGTACTATGGATTCTTTATATTATAGCTGTTTCTACAGAGTTGTGTTCAATTAAATTCTGTGTCTGCACCCAAATTCTAGCACACCTCTGTAAGTATCTCTGTCTCTGGGTAAGTTACAGCCACAATGTGGGGAAAACTCCCTGATTTCTCTTTTCCTGCCTTTCCTGGCTCTTCCCTGTGAAACCTGAGAGAGCCACCAGTGTCCTGAGCAGAGCCTAGGGAGGCCAGCCCAGTTAAACCCAGCACAGAAGCTCTCCCAACACACAGGGGTGAAGCTGCTCCTCCTCTCCTCCAGACCACCCAAAGGCTCTGAACGACAGCAACAGCAAACTCCAGGGTGCTGCTCAAAACTGGTATGGCATAAAAGAGTTTTGCTTTGTGAAGTTTCAGTCTTTTCTCCTTTTAATTCTCCTGGAGCCCCCCATGCCTGGCAGCTGTTGTGCATTTTTGTGCAGAAATGAAATGGTAAACATTTCATTTAGTAAAAAGGGATTTCCTCAAAGCAGCAGGGAGTCAAAGGCAGACACTTGTTCAACATACTCAGAAATGGAAATTGTAGGTCCTGAAAACCATTTGAATTTGGCTTTCCTATCTGCACCTTCATATAAAATGATGGAAACAAAAAAAAAAGGTGGAATCATATTGCCTGACAGCAAATAAAATGTTCAGTAAAACTTTAACTGCTTTTTTTAAATTAATAGTGAACACCACTAGAAAGAGCAGAAATGTCTGAAGAACCTGTATTAATTGGCCCTCAATCATGTCTGAAAGACAACTATTCTTAGGACAGACTTGGAATGAAACTGTGGAAGCAGAACAATTTACAAGACTGTGTGAAGAAAAACTGGCAAGGACAGACATTAAATCATGTTTCTGCTTAGTGTGCAGCCCACAAATTAGCAAATGCTTATGACATCACACTGTAATAAGGTGAAAGCCCAAAGAGGCTTCTTGATTTCATTAACTGATGCAGGACATGAAAGTAAAACTGTCTGCTAACATTTACTGCTACATTCTTGGCTTTTACTATTCTTAGCTCGACCTTTACACCTGAAGACATTAAAATGCCTCTCAAGTCAGTCACTGACATTAAACAATCCACGCTAGCAAAGAGCCACAGCTTATCTTTATTTTAGTCCTGAAGCCCCAAGACAGATGCTATTTCCATGGCCAAAGGGTTTTTTTTTCCTGGGGAAAAATATTTAATTGATAGAAAAGCACAAAATCTTAGCAAACTGTAGGTGAGCATGGATTCATGTAGAGAAGCCACAGCAACTGGAGCATGCCCACGTATTCCCTTGCATTTCAGTATGGACTGGGAGCCTGCAGTTTCACACTGGAAAAACATCTTGTTATCCAATGGATTTATTGGTTAACAGCTTCTGCTGTTTTTCTGTGTGACATGTGATGATAAAAATGTGTCATTAAAAAAAAGGCAGTTTGAAAAATCCCATTTATTTGTCAAGAGCAAGGAGAGCTCTGGCTGCACAAAGTCCAGGAGCTTTCTCTGGAGCATCCTGGTGTTGGGAGATTTACCTTTCTTGTCTTTCTTCTCCTCCTCTTCTCCCCCAGCTCCCAGCAGAGTGAAGATGATGCCAGTCTGAGAATTCACCCCCACAGCAGTCACCAGCATCCGCCCAGAGCCTTCCATGACATGGGTGCCTGAAAAGAGGCAAGACAGGTTACAGAGAGTTAAAATAAATGTAAGAAATTATGCAAGGCTTTTCTGAAAGTATTGAGAGAGATTTGCTACGCTTTAGAAACCTATATTGAGGGGGATATTACCACATAACCAAAATAAACCCTGTTCTTCTCAACCAAGAATTAATGTTTAAGCACAAAGCTCAGGCTGCACATCCATGACCATCAGACTCTTTTTAAAAGAAATGCTGTCACTAATCAAGTTTATCTTCTGCAAGGAAACAGTTTCAGCAGGACATCACAAATACACAAATTAGGTCAAAAAAACCTCCCCAAAATAAATTCCATTCAAACTTAAAGATCAGAAAATATCTTTAAAAGCCAGCAGAGGCTTGGTTGGTTCAGTTGGAAAGGAAAAGCGCTGCCACCTTCCTCAGAAATTTATCAGAGCCTCCTTTAAGATATGTCACTATTTCCAAATACCTTTTAATTAAGGACTTGCTATTTGTATCCCTGTGTTTTGTTCTGAGGGAATCTTCTCCTAAATTGGATGACAAAGGTGGATAAAAATATCCTCCAAAAAGTGCCTTTGGCTCCTAGGCTCCTGGAGCAGCTTGGGCAGGAAAACAGGCACCCAGCAGAGCCCAGCCTGAGCTCTGCACACCTGGAGAGGGCAAAGCAGCAGGCAGAAGGGATGGGATGGGGTGTGGGGGTCCCTGTTGTTGGTTTCTCTGGGTCTGGATTGAAGGCACTNATAAACCAAGTTGTAGGCAATTTGGCAGACAGATCATTGAGTAGGAACTACTTTCCCCAGAGCAGACAGAGAAATATTCCCAGTATCCTGGGTTTCCACAGTGGGGCAGATCTTACCTGACAGCAGCATTGGGTCTTTGTCCACGGATTTGCGGACCTGGTCGGACTCTCCAGTCAAGGAGCTCTCGTCAATTTTGAGATCATTTCCTTGAATAAATATCCCATCAGCAGGTAGAAGGTCACCTGTGGTCAGAATGGGGTAATGGAAAACCACCATGAGATTGCTTTTATAATTATACAGTGAGATTTGTTATAAAATCGCAATTAATTGCATGAAAAGGTGAAATGAAAGGAGAAGGGAAAGAATTACTCCTGATTCTGTCCACATGAGCCACAGTACAGCAATCCAGCCAGGAAAGGCCTTTTATTGCAAACATGTTCTGCTTCATGCTGTCCCAGAATCCAAATGTATCACATTTAACTCACAACGGACATCTCCATGATGGGGCTTTGGCAGGGAAGTGCTCCTCACATCACCTGAAGGTTTCTCCATCAGACTTCATAGGAATTAACAGCAGCTAATTAACAGCTGAGCTGCCCTTTCCCCTTCCCCCCCAGGGAGCCCTTAGGTAAGTCCAGGAGAAATGTGATGGCTGATGGAAGGGGGATATTGCTGGAATCACCAACTCCCTCGAGAGCACACAGAGTTCCTGCAGGAGTCTTTCACTCCACTGGAGCACAGGCCTTCCCCTATGGCGTGGGAATTATCAGGCACCTCATCTGGGGGATCAGTCTGGATCTGAAATAACTCATGAGGTGATCACAGAGGCCCAATTCCCTCCTACACAATATTTAGAAACACTTCCTCTTGCCCCTAACTGGACAGAAATAAAAAGAAATTAATCTGAATAAAATAATCCTCCATGACAGAGAATTACCTTTGTATGAACAAATGCAGAAAACTGGAAGAACAAATACAAAAAACTGAAAGGAACTGGAAAACTGACCAGTCCTTGTCCTGGTCAGTGAAAGAAGTTTACAGCAATTGAATTGATTTCCTAGTGCAGCTTTACAGCAGGTCTTCATGCTCTGCTTTTGCCCTGGTGTCACCTCAGCGTGGCCAATACTGATTTCCTGTCATATAAACCTGCCCTAACCCTGCCAGGGAAGCATGTCCATGCTGCTGGGAAGGGCCAGCAGAGCACACCAAGGCTCCAAAGGCCGTGCACTCACCGTATTTGACCTGTGCAATGTCCCCAACCACGATCTCTGCCACGGGGATCTGGATGACCTGTCCCCCTCGCACCACGGTGAACTTCTGCTCCTGCTCGATGCGGCTCTGCAGCCCCCGGAACTGCTTCTCCTTGCTCCAGTCGTTGAAGGCAGTGACCAGGACAACGCAGATGACAGACAGGAGGATGGCAGCACCTTCAATCCAGCCAGCTTCGGCCTCCCCCTCATCCTCAGCTCCTCCTGTTGCAGTCCCACACCCTGCAGAGATGTTAAGGATCGGTTTAGGGAAGGTGGGGTGTACCACAAGAATTGAAATTTGCTGTGACGTGACAAGGTGAGGGGATGGAGCTCCTTTTCCAAGCACTGCCTGCTGATGAAAAGTGGCAGAGTGGAGAAAAAGGACAAATAAAGAGATCTGTGAAAAAGAGAAAATAAATAATTCAACAGAAATCTTAGTCCTTTTAATTTTTCTTCTGAGCAACCCATCCTTGGTGAACCCAGGCTAAACAAATGGAAGGAGAAAGCACCAATTCTGTTATGTGATAGAGAACTCAGAGCTTCACCTGAGCCACCAAAACCTGCAGGATAAGAACAATACTGAAGAATAAGAATAATACTGAAGAATAAGAATAATACTGAAGGTGACAGGAAGGACTAAAACAATGAATGACATTAAATAATGCAAAGCAATGGCATTAAATTCACATTAACACCCTTCCAGGTTAAATTAAACACTTTTAACACAATTTTTTTAAACCATTTTTGACACAATTTCTAAATGTTCTGAAGTAAACACACTTATAGGGAGCACTGTTTAAAAAAATACTGGGGGCAACTGAGTTTATCAGCATTTCAATTTGATAATTAATGTATTGAGGAACACTGAGTAAAAACAATTCCCTGATATTAATTCATCAGTCTTCCCTACAGAGAAATGCAGTGGGATGCTTCTAGAACTGCAAGTACATTATTGCTGCCAAAAGCAAAACAGCATTAAGAGAACCACTCTGTTCTGAACTGTTAATTCTGAATTACTTTATATACATCTCCTAATTATTTATTTCAAAGTTGGATGCAATTGAAATTTAAATAGATAATATTCACCAAAGGAAAGTGACATAGCTCTTCTTTCTGAAAGAGCACCTGGGAGAAATCCAGGAGAGCCAAGGGCACATTCCAGAGAAATCCCAACTGGTGGGAGAGAGGAGAACTCAGCCTGGCCAGCAGAGCCTCCTCTCCTGGGGGAGCTGAGAAGAATTGTTCCCATTTTCCATGAAGAATGGGACTAGGCAGGAATTTGGCACCACTTCTCCACCTCACCCAGGTACCAGGGGGTTCAGCAACTTCGCTTCCACCTGTGACTGAAGTTTAATTTGGTTTATTCATTACCTCTCGCCAGAGAGAATTAACAGCCAGGTTGATTTCTGTATTTAAATTACAAACTGGAGCATCATAATCCATTAACCAGCTGAGTGATTACTCCTGCATGTGAACAATAACAAAACTACCAAAAGTCAGAGGAAGAAAGATGAGCCTGAACAGCTGCTAAGAGAGGAAGAAAATGAAAATAAAGGGAGTTTTTAGCCAAGTTCTCTATAGTTTACACTGAGCTTCTGAGGGCAGGGCAAAGGCTCCTCCCAAGGGCAGGGGCTGCCCTGTCAGGGGCATCCTTCCACTGCTGGCCCACCTGAAACTTCAGCACAAGAACCTCACTGAAACCACTTTTACAACACTCAAGGAAGAAATTTGGAAACTTTTTTAAGTTCAGTACCTTCAGCTGCTAATTGCCAGCCTCAAATGCAACTCAGAAACCAACCCTGCAACTCCCTCCTGCAGCAGAATGGGGGTTTGGGAAGGACTAATGCATTTTGCTCTGTTTCACCTCAGTCATCTCAATTGGGCTGTGTTGGATTTTTAGATTCCTTTTCCAAATCAGCAGATTCATTTTGTCTTGATTGTTTTAAATGGTTTCCTAGTGCAAATAATTCTATTTCAGCAGATGTAACACCAGAATTCACTCTCCTTTTTTTCATTAGATATGACTTAGAATTTAATGTGATGAATATTCTGGTTTTTTAACAGCAAACCTCCTCTTCTATTTCTCACAAAAGAAACATGGGCTGGTCTAGCCACAGTCAGACACTGATTTTATTTCCTTTTCAGATGGTTGAAATTTAGCCCAGCTTGTACAAAATTACAAAGAGCTGCTGCAGAGTAATATTTTCAAGACCCTTCAGTATTAAAAAAAAAAAAAAAAGAAAAAAAAAAAGAAAAACTTGCTTAAGAAAAATCAGGTAAAAAAATAAATATATTCCTTGACTTGAGCAGTGAGGTTAATTTTGTGTTTGATCTCCATGTTCACATAAAAGGAGCATGCAAATAATACAAGATATTATCATTAACATAAAAGGAATTACCTGTAGATACCTTGTAGATTAAGCACAATCAAATAAAATAATTTATTTTTCAGCTGCAAAATTAGTTTTATTCCCACTAAAAAAATTGTTTGTAGCAATGGAAGAAAATCTGAAGGAAGCAGATTGAACTTGGATCAAGCTCTTGGAAAGTGTCCCTAAATCTGACAAGCTTCCACACTGAATAAAAAATCATGTTTATGACTTAAAATCCTGAGACAATCCTCCACAACCCAATGAAAACAGCAAAATTTTAAGTGCATTTAATTTTCTTTTCTGTTCCTTTCATCTGACAATGATAAATTCAGGTGGAGCAGAGGTGTTTGAAGGGAGCAGGGAATTTTAGGAGTAGAGGAATTAATTGCCAGACCTCATCAAAACCTGAAGTCTTTGAGAGGATGGAGGAAATTCTGAGTTGATTTTTGAGCTGTTAATTGTTGAGATTCAATGTGGTCTCTCTAAAGCCCCAGGGGATCCCCTGGCCCAGGTGAGAAGTCAATCAGACCACCAGAATTTCCCAAAATTTTGCCTTTGTGTTTTATACTCCACAGAAAGGAGATGGGATAAAAGTGCTACATAAGTTAATGCAAAATGTTCTTTTTCTAGGAATAAACTGTAGCAAAAAAGTGCCTGCTTCTTACAAGAGCAAGATTTCCAAGCAGATTTTTTTAAAAATATGAAAAGCAGGATTTTAAAATGCAACTTCTGCCCTTTACAACATGACCCAGCTGTCAGGAAACATTTTCTTGAATTACATGGTGTTCTTTCTTTCAAACTGTTTTAGAGGTGTTCCTTTTGATAGGAAAAAAAAAGTACAAGAAACCTGCATCTCCATTGTTTTCTTATATACTTACAAAAAAGAATTGGGTTTTTAATTATTTTTTTCTGCTGTTATGGTTTTCTAGAAATTATAGGCTTACATGGATTTACAGAAAGAAACTTTATGTATTTGTAGGGGAAAAAGACACAAACTCCTTAACTCCATATTTAGATTATCTGTCCTTATTGCAGTGTAAAATGACCCAATATTGACCTTACAGATAAGGAGAAAAAAAGAAATATTAATCAAATACATCATATTTATACACCTAAGTAGCAAAATTGAGTTTAAAGCACCTATTATTTATTAAAAATGTTCATATAAGCTTGAAAAATGCATGTTGAGATATAAGATTGCTGTTCTGCTTTCACAGAGAGCACGTGGCTCTCAATGCTACCCAAAAATCTGCCTGAGCATTTATTGAAATGCACAGAGTGAAAAGCAGCACAAAAGAGTTGCTAATATGCAGATGTGATTTGTGGCAGGGTTTTATTCCAAGACAGCAAATTGTGATGTTCTCATCTTAAATTACCTTTAACAGAGGCCCTAACTGTTAGAAAACCCAAATGCAGAGAAGTAAATAAGATTAAAACACAGAGCTCTCTTCTCCACAACTCTGAACATGTGCCCTGGCCAAAGTCTGACCCTCACAGGACAGAAAATGTGCAGGGCTGGAAACTGAGATGCTGAAGATCTGCAAGTCAGGGATGCACATGGCACAGAAAAAGCAGATGGAGCCCTAAAATGGATCAACTTATGCCAAAAGGAGCAGCCAGGTGAGCTGGAGCTCCCCAGCAGAGGGAGAACCTGGCAGCACAGCCTCAAAGGAAGCTCAGAAACACCAAAGGGGACCAAGGTGCCTTTTGTGCCCATAAAATATCTGAAAGGACATTTCCAGAACCTTGTGGAAGGAGAATAGAACTTTAAAAAGCTTAAAACTGGGCCAGAAATAGATCAGCAAATCTGATGGAAAAGTTTTCTACAGAGGGGAGATGAAAGGAAGGAAGATCCAAAGGAAAGGAAAGAATAGGGAAGTTCTGCCACCCATCACAGGCAGGGAGCCCAGCTGAGGTGGATTTCCATCTCTGCAGGGACTGGAGGGCTCCAGACCTGCTCAGAATTTCCATTCTCAGCCCAGCTGAGGTGGCAGCAGCTGGATTTCCATCTCTGCAGGGACTGCAGGGCTCCAGACCTGCCCAGAATTTCCATTCTCAGACCAGCTGAGGTTGCAGCAGTTGGATTTTCCATCCAGGGACTGCAGGGCTCCAAACCTGCCCAGGAGCCTGGAGGGCTGAGCAACCACCTGGGCTGCACTTCATCTCAAGAAAATTCAAAACTGGCCTGAGCACCTCCTCTGTATTAATAGAGTTTAATTATATGGAAGGGTTTAGAAAGAAAAAAAATTAGAAAAAAAAAAGGGAAGAAAGGCATAGGTTATTAAAGGGAAAGTTAGAAAAACTTGGATGTGCTTGTGGTGAAAAGGGGAACAAGGAGAGGAGGAGGAGGCACAAGAAGAGGTTAAAGCACTTCAGGAACAGTGAGCAAGAGGCAGCACAAGGTAATAATCTGGTGGCTGTTATTAATCATTTCAATTTAGTGAAAGCTAGCAAGCAAGAAAGGGAATTAATAGAAGTGCACAAAAAGCCAGACAGCATCACCTGACAGCTTGCCAGGCTCATGTCCTGTTGGATCTGGAATGCTTTTACACCATTTCAATGCACATTTCTCCTGATATCAACCAAATCTGGGCAGATACAGGAGGAAGCACACAGTTTCAGTGCAGCTAAAAAGAATATCTGCTTAAAATTTCACACAGCTATCAGGAGATTCTTTAAGCTGCTTTGAATAACATAATGATTATAATTACAAACTATACAGTCCTGAGCTGCAGCACGGTAATTTTTAAATCAGAAAAAGTACATTTTTAAAAATCTGGGAACATCTGTATTCCTAAATCCCAACCTACAGCACATACCTCTCAGCTACTCATTTCAACCTACACACTGCTATTTTTAAGCTGAGAATACCTTGTGGCATTTAAATTCCCTAGGAAAATCTCCTCACACCCCCAGAGGTAATTTTTTTAGTCAGTCAAACTGGTTTTGTCACCAGAAAGACACCAGCTCCCCAATAAAAACTTTTTATTGAATCTCTTTCTCTAAAGACATTTTTCCCTCACTGCAGTCCCAGCACTGATGTTATTAAAGCAAATGGAGCAGCTCGAAGTTACAGCTTTGTCATCAGCTCTGCTTCCCAACAGCACCACTGATGATTCTAACTTTACAAATGTATTTAGCTGTGCAAGAAAAGGAACAATAACCCAAAAATTATGCGATAAAACCCATAAATTCCCCTCCTTAACAAGGCTTTGCAAGCTGTAACAAACACTGCAGTGTTGATTTCTGCAGATTCCTCCTTGTGTCATGTCTTTTGCTACACAAGGAGTCCCAGGAGTGATTGCCACCACCATTCCTGCCCCAAATCCTGCTCTGTGTGACGATGCATCAGCAGATGTTGAATCACTTCCCACGAGGGCAGAGCAGCACAGGGCTGGCTCCGAGTCACAGCTCAGCACAGGGGCAGAAATCACTGCCCCTTCAAGCATTCCTGCCTTTCCCTCGCTCCCTCCGAGGGGTCACTCAGCCTGACAAACATTTCCAAGTTACCTGCAGGATCAGTGCTCTCCAAACCCACAGGAGGGATTTATGAGGGTGGCAAAATTACCCTACAAACATCCATGGTCACAGGTTTGGGACATTCACTAAAAGCCACTTTTGGACACGTCTTTGAACGCAATATGAGAATTCCTGGCTTTGTGATCCATCAGTTTGTTATGTAAGGGCTCCAGGGGGGCAGGGAGGGGGAAGCAAAGAGCTGCTGTCCCTGTGGGTTTGTTATGTAACTGCCAGCTCCAGAGCTTCCTATTAAATATTTACACTTTTTTGGCATTTATATGCAAGGAAACAAATCTGGGGGCCCTGTAAGCCTAGATAGATATAGATATAGATATATAGATACATAGATATAGATATAGCTAGATTAGATATAGATATAGATAAAGATATAGATATAGATAGATTAGATATAGATATAGATATAGATACAGATATAGATAGATATAAATATAGATATATATACACACATCTATCTAAATAGATATATATACATTTATCTATCTATCTATCTATAGATATAGATATATATATCTACATATGTATATATTTTTTTTTGACACATTCTTCAGCCTGATCACAAACATTCATGAGCACAAGAATGTTAATTAAAATATTCCCTCCACTTCAGGAGATGGGATGTGTCGAGCAGGATTCTTCTGCCTGGCATCTCCAAGGAAATTCATTCTGGAGAGATCAGGCAAAGGGATGGGTCATCACTCCACCAAAGGACCAAGCAACTACTTCTACAATGTTTCTATTCAATTTTGTTTCCTTTTTTTGCCAGAGAGAAAATAGAGAAAGGCAAAAAAAAAAGAAAAAAAGAAGGAATTTTCATCACGAGTCCTGCTCTAAGGGACTGCAAGAGAAAAACCTTGATGTTGGTTTGCTGTAGCTTCACTTGTATTGCTCCAAGCTAGAGATGTCAGGTAAATAAAACCTCACATTCCAAAGTAAAAGATGGGCTCCAAATGCAGGAATCAGACCTTGAAAAGTTATTCTGTGTTTATTAACAAGGATTCAAGTGCAGTTATTCAACCACTTGACTTGCAAGGGCACGTCCTAGCCGAGTCCTACTTGCAGAATTAATATTTCTGGAGGATCTCTTTCTGGAAAATATGTGAGAAGATTTTTTATGCTGTCCCAAAGTTCTAAATCTCATTCCCTGCTGTCCCCAGCCAAGAGCTGAGTTGTGCCTGGCACCCTGGCAATGTGTGATGAGAATATCCAAAAGTTTTGTCAGAGATCTGCGCATCTCTCATGAAGGGAAGGCATCTGAAGGACCTCAGACTTTGCAGCCCAACACAGATTTGTAGAAAGCAGATGTAGGTCACTTTGCACTAGGAAATAATTCTTTAATCTGCAGGTCCCACGTGACAAAAAAGTGCACATTTTGCACTCTACAAGTTCTCAATGTGTTGTTACTGACAGCAGCCTGAGACTAAACCTCTGTCAGGAACTGGCTCCCAAAGCTGACCTGGTATGGGGAACCCCACAGAATGGAGAGTTTGATGCAGTGGGGCAACACCAGATTGTAATAAATAAAAAACAATATAAAATAAATGAAAAAATGCAAAATAAATTAAAAATGAAAATAAATAAAAACCAATATAAAATAAATGAAAATAAAAAACTCCACATTGCAATAAAAATATCAATTGACTGAAAAAATCCCAAGCAGTGCTGATGAGCAGGACCTCATTTGTTCTCTCATTCCAAAGGTGATGGGTTCAAAATAGAGGAAAGAGAAACTCAAAAAGACAGACAGTCTGGCTGGATATCCAGCCAGGAAAGCAGGAAATTAACAATCAAGGATTTTATAATGGGAGGCTTCAGAAAAGACAATTTCTACTAGTAAAATTTCATGCAATCTCAGTCTAGAAGCAGCTCTTTGTAAGCATTTTAGAATATGGCAAAAATCAAGATAGGTGTATTCTAAAATGACCAGGTGTATGATAAATGATAGGTGTATTCTAAATAGAATATATCTTCATCAAAACATCTAGAAAAGAGCAATTGCATTCACTTAAATTTCTGCAGCCCAGTAGGAATTTGCAGAAAAAGTGTTTTTACACAAGAATGTTTACCCCTCTAATAATAAACAACTATAAACCACCTCACAGACACTGCTAAACAAACAAAAAAATATTTTATATTCAAAAAGACAAAATAATTAAATTAAGAAATCATTCCTCTTTAAAATTCTGTAAGTAATAATTATTTGAGGGATTAATTGAGAGGCCATGAGCCAAAATTACAGGACAATATATTCCACAGTGCAAGGAAGGCTGGGCTGGGAAATTGTTACAGTGACCTTCTCTCAAAAAAAAGGAGCTGTTAGTATGACATACAACTATTCCACAAAGAAATATACTTAATATTATTTAACTCTCTCTGTAGAAACAATGAAAAAAAAATCAAATATAAAAGTAAATTTGTCAGTAAAGAGTGATTCTGACATTTCTCTTCATTTCAGCACAAATATTAATGTCCACAAGGAAAATTCTGGTGCAAATTGAAGCTTTCTTTGCATTCATGCAGGATATATAAAAATAGAGCTACAAAATTCTCCAGATTTAAGTCACTGTTCCAAGAATGCAAAATAGGTGCACATGGTCTTAACCTTAAATAGTTTTCCTCCGTTTAGGCTTTTTTTCTCAGGGTTTTTAATGGAAAAAAAGCTGGACAACCTCAGCTCAGTTCCAGTACAGAATAAAAATACATTGAGAAATCTGGTTCGGCAACCAGCCTTGATAGCCCCAGAAACTCTACCAGGAAAGTGTTTTAAGTTCAGACTTCATCCAAAACCAATTTACAGCAATGAAGAACACGCAGCACAAACAAGGAATCCCCTTCAGATTAAGTTGTTTAAATGTCACAACTATGAAAAAAAATCAATGTAAAACACAAAGTCTGTTTGAAAGATGTACGGACTAAATTGAATTAATAACATGGGGAACTGTGATCCTAGAGCTCTGGATGGCACACTAATAAATGTCATTGGTTAATTCAGAGTAAAAGAAGGAGGGAAATAAATCTTTTTTTTTTTCCATGATCACATGTTGCAACACCACATTTAGAATAGGTTATTGTGCCAATGCAAACAAATCATTAGGAATAAAACCAATTAGAAATTAGAATTTCTGTTAGCTTGATATTAGCAGGGAAGTGGCTGTCCATATGTTGACATTTACTCACTTGGAAAAGTTTAATTAAGTTTGATTTAGAATTCCAACCTTGCTATTAGGAAGAAAAAAAAATGGCAGAGGGAACACTGCAGCTCCTGGGATAAAGTTGTCTTTTTGAACACGAATGGATGAAGGAGAAAAATATATATAATGTGGAAATCTGCTAAGTTTGGAGCTGCAGCTAAGCAGCCATGTCAGAGATAAAGATGCAGTTGGGTTCTACAAACAGGAAGAATGCTCCCATTTCTCATGGAGCAATCCCTGACGACTTCTGATGCCTTAGCATTTTAGCTTGTCTATTTTTCATCTATTTGCACTCCTGCAGTTCTTCAGTGTGGAACTCCAAACCCCACACACAGTGTCAGCTGCAGCTTTCCCATTTTGGGCAGACACAACAATTCCTCTCCAGGCCTGGCAATCAAGGACACCTCACTGCCTCAGGGCCCAGAGATGGAAACAAAAGGGACTTGGGGGAGCAAACTTGGGGTCAATGACTTCATTACCTGGAGCTGGAATTGGAAGATTCACCCCCAATGTGCAAATGGACTAAACTTATAAAAGTATAAAAACCCCTGACCCATTGTCCATTTTGAGTGTAGCCCCTGAGGGGCTTCATCTGCCCAAAATGTACCTGAAGGCCCCTCAATAAATAGAACTGCTTTTTATTCCCTTAATTCTGTCTGGCATCTGGTTTTAGGCAGCCCAAAAAGGCCTCACTTCCAGCACTTGTGAAATGCAGCTGGAAGCAGAGGAGGCTCTGAGCACTTCCTCAGCTCCCACTCGGATCACTGAGAGCCCCAGGAAACACAGAAACCGGGGCAAATAAAGAAATGTTTCCCTAAAAGCAGCTCTCATCGGGGCACTCAGCTTTAAATAGAGCCCTGCAGAACGTTTCACATTGACAGAGAGCAACAAATAGCTGATAAATGCACGATCAGATGAGAGCTGTCTGTCTTGTGCCCATCCACAGAGCCTCTTCCCTTTCTGTCTGAAGCACGGGGATGAAAAGAGCAAATCACTGAAAAAGGGTTTTTGGGGTGGCATCTGCCTCAGTAATGGAAGCTTGTGCTGTTCCATCCCTCTCTGTGTTCTGATAGAAATGAAATGTGCTTCTTCCAAAAATATTCTCCTTTTTTTTGGTTTTTGATGCTTTAAAACAAGGCATTCTAACGGAGAGGATTTAACAGAAATACTACCAAAAATCTGCAAAAACAAAATTGAAAAAAGGTTGACTTTGCTTGGAAATCTTGACAGATGTTTCACTGGAGTTTCTAAAACCCCAAGAGGAGCAGGGGATGCAGTGGGGATGCCTGACCACACTCACACAACCTGCCCAGGAGCCTGGAGGGCTGAGCAAACCCCCAGGCACTCACCTGGGCTGCCCTTCATCTCAAGAAAATTCAAAACTGGCCTGAGAAACCTCCTCTGCATGAGCAGAATTTAATTATATGGAAGGGTTTCGAAGGAAAAATAAATAAATAAATAAATAAAAGGGAAGAAAGGCATAGGTTATTAAAGGGAAAGTTAGAAAAAACTTGGATGTGCTTGTGTTGAAAAGGGGAAGAAGGAGAGGAGGAGGCACAAGAAGAGGTTAAAGCACTTCAGGAACAGTGAGCAAGAGGCAGCACGAGGTAATAATCTGGTGGCTGTTATTAATCATTTCAATTTAGTGAAAGCTAGCAAGCATATAAACATTTCTCTAGATGATTGCAGCTGCTTTGGTTGTGTTCTGTGCTAGCAGAAACCTTTTCCAAGGTCTGACACACTTCACANGGGAACACTGCAGCTCCTGGGATAAAGTTGTCTTTTTGAACACGAATGGATGAAGGAGAAAAATATATATAATGTGGAAATCTGCTAAGTTTGGAGCTGCAGCTAAGCAGCCATGTCAGAGATAAAGATGCAGTTGGGTTCTACAAACAGGAAGAATGCTCCCATTTCTCATGGAGCAATCCCTGACGACTTCTGATGCCTTAGCATTTTAGCTTGTCTATTTTTCATCTATTTGCACTCCTGCAGTTCTTCAGTGTGGAACTCCAAACCCCACACACAGTGTCAGCTGCAGCTTTCCCATTTTGGGCAGACACAACAATTCCTCTCCAGGCCTGGCAATCAAGGACACCTCACTGCCTCAGGGCCCAGAGATGGAAACAAAAGGGACTTGGGGGAGCAAACTTGGGGTCAATGACTTCATTACCTGGAGCTGGAATTGGAAGATTCACCCCCAATGTGCAAATGGACCAAACTTATAAAAGTATAAAAACCCCTGACCCATTGTCCATTTTGGGTGTAGGCCCTGAGGGGCTTCATCTGCCCAAAATGTACCTGAAGGCCCCTCAATAAATAGAACTGCTTTTTATTCCCTTAATTCTGTCTGGCATCTGGTTTTAGGCAGCCCAAAAAGGCCTCACTTCCAGCACTTGTGAAATGCAGCTGGAAGCAGAGGAGGCTCTGAGCACTTCCTCAGCTCCCACTCGGATCACTGAGAGCCCCAGGAAACACAGAAACCGGGGCAAATAAAGAAATGTTTCCCTAAAAGCAGCTCTCATCGGGGCACTCAGCTTTAAATAGAGCCCTGCAGAATGTTTCACATTGACAGAGAGCAACAAATAGCTGATAAATGCACGATCAGATGAGAGCTGTCTGTCTTGTGCCCATCCACAGAGCCTCTTCCCTTTCTGTCTGAAGCACGGGGATGAAAAGAGCAAATCACTGAAAAAGGGGTTTTGGGGTGGCATCTGCCTCAGTAATGGAAGCTTGTGCTGTTCCATCCCTCTCTGTGTTCTGATAGAAATGAAATGTGCTTCTTCCAAAAATATTCTCCTTTTTTTTGGTTTTTGATGCTTTAAAACAAGGCATTCTAACGGAGAGGATTTAACAGAAATACTACCAAAAATCTGCAAAAACAAAATTGAAAAAAGGTTGACTTTGCTTGGAAATCTTGACAGATGTTTCACTGGAGTTTCTAAAACCCCAAGAGGAGCAGGGGATGCAGTGGGGATGCCTGACCACACTCACACAACCTGCCCAGGAGCCTGGAGGGCTGAGCAAACCCCCAGGCACTCACCTGGGCTGCCCTTCATCTCAAGAAAATTCAAAACTGGCCTGAGAAACCTCCTCTGCATGAGCAGAATTTAATTATATGGAAGGGTTTCGAAGGAAAAATAAATAAATAAATAAATAAAAGGGAAGAAAGGCATAGGTTATTAAAGGGAAAGTTAGAAAAAACTTGGATGTGCTTGTGTTGAAAAGGGGAAGAAGGAGAGGAGGAGGCACAAGAAGAGGTTAAAGCACTTCAGGAACAGTGAGCAAGAGGCAGCACGAGGTAATAATCTGGTGGCTGTTATTAATCATTTCAATTTAGTGAAAGCTAGCAAGCATATAAACATTTCTGTAGATGATTGCAGCTGCTTTGGTTGTGTTCTGTGCTAGCAGAAACCTTTTCCAAGGTCTGACACACTTCACACACCCAGAGATTTAGAGAGAAATTGCCAACTTTGTGCACCCTGCAGAGAGAGGTCACTGAGAAAAGGTGACTGATTTACCAGGTCCCCAAAGATTAATTCAGAGTTTTCAGAGCTGAAAAGGCACTGATAAAGAAAATTTGCAATTGAGGAGCTTAAACAAATGAAAAAAAACCAAACCCTGCAATCCCAGAAAATTCAACTATTGCCCTTGGAGCCAGTCCTGGAGCACCTGGGCCTCTCCTGATGCTGTCCCTGCCTCGCTCAGGACAAGGAGAAAACCTGGCCAAAGGAGATAGGGAAGATTTGTAGAGCTCAGCCACAAACCCCCCTCATAACCTGCAGTTTTTATTGCTTTCATTCCATTTCTCATCTCCATTCCTTCGTGCTGGAAGCATTAAGGGGTGAGGAATGAGCTCAGTAAGAGATTAAAATTCTGTCATAATGTCTTACAGCAGCAGGCATCCAGAAGTTCTCCCAATATTAGTGTGGCCCTATAAAAGCAGTTTTGCAGTGCACATCTCTGTGCTAAGGAAAATGTGTCCTGAGCTGTGGGTTTCAGTTTATTTTCACCCCAAAGGATGGGATGAAATCCCCTCTGAATTCACATTCAAAACCACCTTCAGTGTGAACCCCACTGGGGACAGACAGGAGATGAGATTTCTGAGACAAATTCTAAACTAAAATGTTCACCTGGATCTATCCAAAGCTGCAGGAAATCAGGATACTCTCCATTTAGAATGTGCATTCTGTATTTTCTGCATATTAATTATCCACACTGATCTGAAACAAGAGGAGCAGCATCTCCTGGAGAGAAAAGGCAGAACTTGTGCAGAACAGAAATAGGTGAAAATGACTTGCTTAAATGCTACTTTTCTAATAGGAGAGATATATATGTGTGTATTTATATATACCCATGAAAATATGCATATATGCAAAGTGCCTTCCTGTTCAAAAAGGTATTTCTGGTTTGTTTTTGTGCTTAAACATTTTTTTCTAGGTAATAATTTTTCATTCTAATTCAAGCCACCAACAGTGAGGAACTGTAAGGACAGGCAGACTTTGGGATGTAGCACAGATTGTCTCAACTCCAACTATAATATAATCCTAGAACCTGATCCAGAAATACTTCATCTTTTAAAAGTCACATCATAAAGATTCTGCAAATTTGAATGCTAATTGGTATCTTAAAGCTGCCAAATTAAAAATTATTTTTAAATCATGATGAGATTAAAAAAACATTCAATATTCCTGTATTTTATATTATTTTATTTTATGTCATAAGCTATTAACTTTTGGCAATAAATATGTTTTCAGAGCTTTTGGATTCCCATTGATTTGAGGGAATTTTGATTTTTTTTTTAAAAAAACAGGTAAAGTTTTTTAAGGTAATGTTTTAGCTCCCTTTGTCAGCTTCAGTGCAATATTTGCATTTTCTGTACCACTGCCATGCTGCTCAAATTTCAAATCCCCAAAGAAAAAGAGGGGGAAGTCTGCACAAACAGCTATTCCCTGGTATTTATAATCAGGTTGTCTTCAAGTACACAAAATATGGCTGGAAATAAAACACCAAAATTGGTCTTTACATCCTTGTAAAACACAAAGCACAGCTTTGAGTTTAAATTCTTACAAGAGACACCCTGGTCACACACCAGGAATTAATGTCTCTGTGGAGGGACACTCTGATCATGCAGGGAATTCAGAGAATTTCCATCACTGGAATCTTTTAAAGATAACTCTGATAAATGTCTGTCAGGGAGGGTTGAAGTACTGATGTTGCTTTTGAGTGTGGGAGGGACTAAATCCCCTCCAGCATCCCCTCAGGTGGGTTTGCTCATCATCTCCTGCCTTAGGCTGGTGTTGCCAGGCTGGGATTAGCCAGGCCAGGCTGGAGTGCTCTCTGATTTACCCACCCAGCATTCCTCCTGGCATCATTCTTAATTTAGGGAACAGTGTTGGGGAGCTCTGGCAAACCCAGCCTGGTTGCCCTGAAGGATTGTCCTGCCTTCCTGGCCAGCCCTGGGGTCAGGACCATGGCCAGGTGAGCCCTGCATCCCCTTGCCTGTCATCCCTGGCTGTCAGCACCCCTGAATGACCCTCCAGGGGCTGGGAGCTCCCCAAAACCACAGATGCAGCCAGAACACCACGTTTGCCCCTCTCTCAGCACCCCCCAGCTGGGAGGCACTGGGGCGGCTGCATGGCCCTGCCTGGCCTTGGGGCTCTCTCCAGGAGCATCGTCCCAAACCTGGGGCAGCAAAGCCCCAGGAAAGGCTCTGCAGGCTCAGTCTGAGCCCTGCATGGCCTTGGGGCTCTCTCCAGGAGCATCATCCCAAACCCGGGGGTGCAAAACCCCAGGAAAGGCTCTGCAGGCTCAGTCTGAGCCCTGCATGGCCTTGGGGCTCTCTCCAGGCATCGTCCCAAACCTGGGGCAGCAAAGCCCCAGGAAAGGCTCTGCAGGCTCAGTCTGAGCCCTGCCTGGCCTTGGGGCTCTCTCCAGGAGCATCATCCCAAGCCCGGGGGTGCAAAGCCCCAGGAAAGGTTCTGCAGGCTCAGTGTGAGCCCTGCCTGGCCTTGGGGCTCTCTCCAGGAGCATCATCCCAAGCCCGGGGGTGCAAAACCCCAGGAAAGGCTCTGCAGGCTCAGTGTGAGCCCTGCCTGGCTCCTCTCCCCAGCCCAGCCCCACAGGAGGCTCCCCACGACCCCATAGCACAAAGGACTCTCACCCATTCATCCTGTGGAAGAGCCCCCAACCTACATCTGTCCCTTCTTTTGAGAATAACACGAAAGCAAAGATGTTTCAGAAATTCAGCACTCCAGGGAATGATGACCCAAAGGGGCACAGTCTCCTCCCCATGAGCTCAGCCTTGTACAAGTACTGGTGACAATGAGGGTTGGGACACACATCACACACACTCCAACCTGTCCTGCTCTCTGCTCCTGGGTACTTAGACCTGGCATTGAAGTAATATTTAGAGCAGGAATTGAAAAAGTAAATTCTTACAAGCACTAAATTTCTTTAGCCAAGCAGACTGGGGTGATGTCTCTAGAAGCCATATGCTGCTTCACCTCATCCCCGCTTTGGGAGGAAGGAGGTTAAATGGGGGTTTTGGCAGAACAAGCTGTTTTTCAGAGGGCAAATACTTCTGTTTCTCCTATTTTCCAGGCTGCCAACTGCTTAGTCCCCTTCGTGCTGACAGACTGCTTAGACTGGTTTAAAAAATCTTTTGGGAATCTCATGGTTTAATTTTTATGGTGAATGAGAAAAGAATTTTGAGTGTGTGCAGCAACACTCCTTCAAAGCTGTTTTGTTAACTCTGACAACAATCTCTGCTTTTGAGATTAATCTATTTTATATTAAAAAATTGCTATTTTCTAATAGCTCAGCTTCTCTTGAGAATGCTCCCCCCTGGACAGCACAATAAAACTCTATGGTGCAGTGGCAGCTGGATCAGTGTGATCTGTTTAGCAGCAAAGACGATGAAGGATTCCTATTAGCACACATCAGCTTTTAAGGCTGTGTGGCCCTTATACCCCCTGATACCCATGATTTCCCACTGATCTCTTATTGTTCAGTGCCTGGAGAACATTATGTAACACTCTCTGTGCAGACTTACAGAATGAGACAAATCAGAAGCTGGAAGATGTTCACCACTTGTTGTTTTTAGCATCTGCAGCAAAGTTTTACGAAAATTTTCAGTTCTTGTTGGGGCATTTTACCAACACAGGCTGTGAAATAGGGTGACACTTAGGCTTCAAAGAACTGCAAAGTGTTAAAATGAATGAATTTTGGCTCCCTTTCTTCTGAAAAGGCTTCATATTTTCTCCATGTTTAATGGAGAGGACTTGAAGAGAGGGCAGATTTTTAGTTTCCCAAAAAATGTTACTGGGAGACATTGGTTAAAATGCACACACACAAATTGTGGAGTCAGTTTTTGATCTTGATCTTGGCTTCATAACTGGGAGGGCTGGCAAAAGACTTACAGTTGTTTATTTCTGTGTGCTGCTATGATTTTAGGAGGGTTGCAAAATACCATTAACATTGGCCTTACAAAATAGATTTTTGTGCTGCCTACGTTTGTGCATTTTTAATGCAATCTACGTTATCACATGTAAAATGCTCTTAAAAAAAAAAAAAAGATTAAGATGTAAAGCTGCCACAAAAGACTAGAGAATTAACTTTGGTTCAGCTGACTCACTTCTGACATTTCTTAGTTTTTCACTCATTAATCAAATTGATTAACTGAATATTAATGAACCTCAGGGTGGAAGATTTTTAGAGATGGGGAGATGCAGGCAACGTTTTCCTGTGGAAAATGTCCTGCAATCTTGAATGGGCCCTGCAAGACCCACAGGATGGAAAGGTCTAGCAAAGGATTTAAGAAATGGATGTGCTTCATTACACATTCAATAGCCCTCCTGAATTAGAATGCTAGGGGAAATGGAGGCTGGGCTGAAAAGGTGAAGACAAGGTAAAAAATTGATAAATGCTGCATTAAAACATTGAGTTTCTATTCAATTGTTCCTCGCTAGGAAGTAAATGAACCGAATTCCTCAGAGGATGGCACCAGACCTTCATGTGGCTATTTATCTCAGGTTACTTTTAATTCAGTTTAATTAAATTTGCTTAGAGTTCCTCAGCAATCAGTGCTTTCCCTTTTTCAAACCAACTGTTTATTCCCCCGGGCCATTTAATCCAAGGGTCACAGGAGAATTCCTTGTTCCAATGAACTCTTGAGCTGCGCTCATTTCTACGCCTAAAACAACACAAACGCTCAACAGCGACAAAGCCGAACCCAATAACCCCGACGTGTCCGCCCTTGGCAGGAGCTGAACGCTCTCCCCAGAGGGTTTCACAGCTCCCAGTGCCATTTCCCAGAGCAGATGAGGTGGCAGAGCTCCTGCAGGGCCAATCCTGCCATGCCTGGTGGATCCAAGGGTCGCCTCCTGCCCCGCCGACACCTGCGCGCGGCTCCCGAGCCAAGCCGCGGTTGCGCACGCGGGGTTCTATTTCCAGGTTTCCCCACCAGGCATCTGCTGTGTTTATACAATCTAAGAACAAGATGATTTCATCACAGAGATAGAAGGTTTCTAGAATTCCCAGGAAAAAAAAAAATATCCACTAGACCCATTTCCTGAGACACTTCTTGGAAAGGGAATAGAAGGAGTTTTTTGATCTGGGGCAGTGAGTGTGAGAAAGGAAAATGTTGCTGGGAGAGTGGGAAGAAAATTGTTGAGAATTGGATATGGAAGGAGTGAGAAATTCCAAGTATCACCTACCTGAAATTACTAAAATGAGTGCAGTTCTGCCACAACTATTGGCAAAGAAAGTGAAGGGAAGAAAATCACAGTTTAAAACCTGGGGGAAAAAAAGAAGAATTCTATCCAATCTCTGGTCAAGCAGTCCTGACACATATGGCAACATAGAAAGGGGCTTCTCCTGCCTGTTTCACCTTCCCTGAAACCCTGAAATTCTCTTTAGCAGCCTAAAGCAGGAAAACCACAAAGTGACCTAAAGAAAGGTGAGAGCTGGAAC
Source organism: Hypocryptadius cinnamomeus (assembly GCA_013400635.1). Taxonomy (NCBI): domain Eukaryota; kingdom Metazoa; phylum Chordata; class Aves; order Passeriformes; family Zosteropidae; genus Hypocryptadius; species Hypocryptadius cinnamomeus. Next base: position 43,097 of record VYZP01036005.1, read on the forward strand.
CACAAATGACACAGCACAATAACAACATTTTGAAGTGTTTTGAGGGAGCAATGGCTCCATTTCATGTTATTCCAATTATTTTTAGGAATACCCACACTGAGTGCTAGGGAATTGGGACAGACATCACATCTTTAGAACATTGTACCTGAACCTAGCACACACACTATTGCAACTGTTCTGCTCCAGCAGAACTCCAAGGTAAGGAATTTGCATGGAGGAGAATTAGACTGTCCAAATTTATGGGATTATTTTTTTTAATGTACATCAGTACAAACTGCACAGAAATTCAAGCTACCTGATGTTACATTCAACACTTTCACTCCTAACTAAGAAAAAGAAGCTTGCTGCCAACTGCTCTGTATTTTTTCATATCTAGATATTCTTTTTTATAGGTATTCTTTCTAATATCAATAACATTTTTTACTTTTTTTCACTTTCTCCCAGAGATACCCAAACTAACAGCTGGCCAAATCTTCCTCACTGTGACTTATTTCCAGAGCTGCTAAAGAGATGAAATGTCAAAAAACACATCTTGGGCTGTACTCCACAGGCAGGAACCTGGGAGAAGATGGGAAGAGCACAGCACTTCCAACCACACACAAGAGACCTGGACAAGGAGGTGGGAAAGTTGTTTGTTTGGCTTTGGGTTTTTTCTCACCCTCTGACTGATTGTTACAGGGTTTTTAAAATCTGAACACCGCTTGGCTGCCTGGGCTTCTACAGGGAGAGCCTTTCCTGCTGCCTGGTGACTCAGGCACTGCTGACAGGTTGGCTCCTGCCTCTCCCTGGCCGTTTGGGTCCTGCTGTCCATCCCATCTGAGCAGGGATTGGACATTCCCACAACAGTTGTGCCACGAGTCTGAGCAAATGCTGCCTCCACGGAGAGGCTCAGCACAGAAACAGGGTAAGGCAGCACCCTCACAGGAGCTGTGGAGCAGCTGCACCTTCCCTCCACTTTCTGGATGTCCTTTCTGGTTTAAATCTCCAGCTTGAGTCCCCACTGAGCAATGTAGCAAATTATAAAAATGAAAAGAAAACACCTGAGTGGTGAACCCCATGAAATAAAGTCTCTTTTATTTATAAAATATGAAATAAGGTCTCTTTGAGGTCATGAAAGGCCAACAGGAACCCCAGCTCCAGCCCTGGGCAGCAACAACAGCAGCATAAAACCACCAACATCTCAATGCAAGTGGCTTGGGAGACCCAAATTTCAGGGGACCATGTCCTGTTCCTGTGTTTTTCCAGCATGTTCCATGAGTAAGGGGAAGGGTAACCCAGCCAAAGCCCTGCTGAGCAGCACTGAGCAATGCAACTGATCATTTCACTTTGTTTTCGATCCAGACCTTAGCCTTGGGAATTTTAACAGAAGCTGCCTGAACCAAAAAGACTTTTCCTTTTTATTCCACCTTTAAGCTGCTAAAAGCTGTACGCTGGAAAAGAGATATCCTGCCTTGGGCTTCCTGGTAAACACTGGGATGTTAAAACATCTTACCTCAGGCTGCTTTCTCCCCGCTTTGCAATCCACAGAAGTAAAGAGAATTCAGGGAAGAACAGTTAAAAGGTTTGTTACACTCCTGTAAACAGCAGATGATTGACAGGGCTTGACATCAGCAGTTTTTGCAGTAAGATCCACATGTGATGCAGGGGCTGAAGATAGAAACAAGGAGGAGGACTGGAGAGGGCTCAGGAAGTGCTGCTGAAGGTGTTTGCAGAAGGCTCTGGGAATTTTTGACGAGTTCACATGGGTAGAGATGGGGGAGGCACCAAAGCAGCAGAATCCTGCTGGGGGACTGGAGGAAAGCAGCCCCAGAAAGGGACAGAGCTGCAAAGTGCCACCTGGGCATTTCTGCCGGAAGGGACTGCTCCAGCAGAGCTCTGAGGGAAAACAGTGAGGAAAAACCAAAGCAAACCAGCCAAACAAACAAACAAAAACTCTAAAAAACCCACAAACAAACAACAACAAAACAAAACAACAAAACCCACCAAAAATAACAATCAACCAGGTAGAAGAGGAGATTCTTGCACTTCTACAGGCACAGTAAGACAGAGATTTGGGAATGGCCAAGAGAATCCATTTCCCATTCCCTTGCTGGATTTCTGAGTCCAAGCTCTCTTTCCTAAAGGATGTCCTCTTTCCTCAAGCAATGTGATGGTTTGAGTCCGTTGCTTGCTCTCTATCTACTCATACTGCCTTTAAAAACAGGACAGGGAATTTCTTTACAAGCTGTACATAAAAATCATTTCACCATATACTGATCTACAAACATTTCAGTTTTAGTCCTGGACTACCTCTAATCAACATTACAAAAAAATAATGTGAATTAAATGATTTCACACTTTCATCAAATCTTCTGAGCTATCACAGACTCCCTGCTCTGCATGGCCAGGGAACATTCTGAAATCCACAAACCCCAGGCACAGAAGGAATTTTCATGAGGAACAAAATATTCTTACCCTGCCCCAGCCACAGCCCTGCGTGATCCTCACCTGCACTGGGAATTTTCTCTCAAGATGCATTTGCTAAAATCCAGACACAGTTTTGCACTTTTTTGAGAGGGCAGAAAACTGATTTCGTGTGGCTCAGTAATGAGAGCAGTAATTGCCATGGGGCTGACAATAATTTATGCAGAAGTTCTCAATTGCTTCTAATGGCCTGTCAGATGGTGAAAGGGAATGCAAAGCAGATCATCAGAACCACTCCTGAGAACATTATTCTTGAAACCTGCACTCCTGCTAAGGAACATGAAAAGAACTGGGGTGGCTTCTGGAGAAGCAATAAAAGTGCACTTTCATCCAGAGATTCCTCTAGATCAGATTCCCTGATTGCACCAGAAGTGGAAATCATGTTCTCCAAGACTCACCCAGATCTGAAATGAGGATGTCACCACTCACATCCATGAGGCTCCACCCTTATACAAGGCTCCTGAGCACTCTAATATTTGTTGGAAGTGTAGATTTTATCCTGCTTTACCCCTTCAAAAGCTTCAGGAGAAATATATTTCCAACTGCAGACAGCAGTTAAATGCTAATTCTGTTACAGCATAAAAAGTTGTGAGTGGGTTTCAAGAGTCAAGAAAAGAAAGAGTTATATTAATTTTTAAAAATACAGATGAGTTCAACTTATTATGTTAACCAGTAATGCCATTGGTAAATATAAGTTTAGGATGTGTGAGAGGCAGATATAGATATATTAAATAGAGGCAGATAAATGCTCAATTTACAAGTGGTGTTTCCCTGACATTGTGTTCTAAAGTCTCTTGTCCATATTATCCTTTAGTCCTCCAAAGCAAGACTGTGAATTCTGGGGGGTGACAACTTTTCAAGTTACTCCAAGTAAGAAGTTGATGAGCTCAGAATATTTGGCAGTGTGGCTGAATAAATCGGTATAGAAATAAAACTCCTCTTAGCTCATTTTCAAAATGAAAATGCATTTCATTTGGAAAAACAAAAGAAAAAATTAGAATTTTAAAGAGGAGGCAAGATCAAGAGTAGAGAACAACATGTGCCAGCTCTCCTTTCTAACACCTGGCTGTACTTTCAGAAGTAAATATATTATTTTCAAGGAAAAAAAAACAACATAAAAGTTGCCAATAAGTGCATATTTCAATGAAATTTTGATTCTGGGGAGAGTCAGGAAAGGAAAATACTGAAGTCAAACCCACTAAAATCAATTACAAGTGGGATTACTCTCCACTTCACCAGTGTTTGGGACTCTTCAAAAAGGTCATCTACCAATAAATTAAAGGTACCCTCAGCTGCAATTTATGATATACTAATTTTAAAATTAAATGGAATTATTTATACAGCTGCTCAAAGAAAGATTTCCAAAAAAAAGTGTGGAAGACCTTCACAATGCGTTCCAAAAATTGGATTACAAGATATTCACTCATTTGATTTATTTTTTATTTATTTTCTTGTGTAAACCAGGGCAAAACCTTTCAGGAAAACAATTCTTAAAGCAGGGAGAGCAGTGACTATTGAACAGAATGCTGTGCTGTGGGAAAACACAAACACATTTTCCCAGGCTGTGCTGCTGAGCTTTCCAGACTCCCTCAGAATCTCAGCTGGCTCCTGTCTTCCCATGGGAAAAGAAACATTTTAAATGCAGAACCAAAATAAGAAGAATAACAATTTGAAAAAGAAAGGAACAAGCCACCACTGCCTGATGACACAGCTCCCCTCTTCCTAAAACCTGGAGAAATCATGCTTTCAAAATTCCTTTTCCCCCAAAATAAAACAAAATAAAATAAGATAGGGCAATCTGCACATTTAGTCTAAGCTAAATCCTAATTTTGTAAAGAATCTCACATGGTTTATAATGTCCCCAAGGTATCCCACCAGTTAGATGAGGTAATTCCAATAAATAACATTTTCTTCAGTGAAAAACAGGCAATGACTCCTTTATCTTTTCATGCCTAAATCGAGCACCTGCTGGATCAATAGCCAAGTATTCAAAATGCAGTGAGGAAGCAATGAAAGAGTCCCAATTATTTCTAAAGGATTAAAGAACCCCAAGCAGGAGCCAGGAGCTGTGCATGGCTACGTGCTGATTGTGCTGCTGAATGGGAAGGGAAGGAGGAAGGGGCTGCAAGGAAAGCAGCCAAAGGAAACTGCAGCAAATGTAAAAAGCATTTCAGGGCTATATTTAGAGGAAGACATTCTTCCTACATTTGCCAAGCTGCTCACGTCATTTCACACAGCATGTTTGATCCAGCTTTAGAAGTCTGGGAGGGAGCAGGAGAGGGGGGGAGGAAAAAATCTGGATCAGCTGCCAGAAATGGAAATCTTGCATTTATGGAGAGGAACAAATATTTTAAGCATGTGAATTCAAGAGTGCTTTCCAAAGAGGGTGGGGGGGAAATGGGGAAAGAGGAGGGGGGCAGGCAGGGTGGTAAAACTCCCTGCAGCCAGAAAGGCTCTGCAGAATATGGAGAATATTTACCAGGAACGGGACTTTGCTCCAATATTCCCTTTGGAGCCAGGCTCACGAGCCTGAGCTGCACCACTAAAAATACTAAAATGTGTGAATCTCACTGAGTTCAAGCCTTCATCTGGTGTAAACTGGAGATCTGTGTTCCTGCAATGGGATCCAGCAGTTACATAAGCAATTACATATTTCTCATCCATAATATGTGATAAACAACCACAAAGGATGAATCAAACACCCTCCAAATGCAGGCTCAGAGGTGCAAACTGTATCAAAACCACTCCAGTTTCACAAGAAAGTTATGATTTTCCTTTAACTCACGTCATGAGGTTCAGGATTTGCATAAAGAAACGTCAAGATGAAAAGAAAAATATGTCAGGAGCAGATGTAATGGGATCAGGAACAAACCACGTGGAAATTTCCTGTTAGTGACCTTCTGGAGGGTGGTGATGGAATTGATTTGAGATTTAGGACATGCTTTGCTTAAACTGAGATGACTTCTGTAAAAAGTTTTTACCTTCATTCCCTTCTCCAGGTGGCTGATAAAATGAAAGCCCCAAAGATATGATGGCTGCAATTTCCAAGATGATAAGAGTCACGTCCTGCAACGCTTCCCAAACTAGCTGTATGAATGTTTTTGGCTTCTTTGGAGGTATAAAATTTTTTCCAAAAATAAGCTTTCTTTTTTCTAGGTCTGCAGCAGTGCCAGCTAATCCTGTAAAGAAAATAAAATAAAATAAAATCAGGTGAAATTGCCATGAAATAGAAAATTCATCCCTATAAATTACTCCTCCAAGAAAAATTCCAAGCTGTAACACCTATGACATATTGACAAATGTAAATATTACACTTAAATTGGGCTTTCACAAGAGGATTTGTCCTGATATTCTGAACAGAATTCTCATGAGCTCCATTTAGTACTAATTCCTGCCAGGTTTAATCATTAAAAAGTCTTTGAATTAAGCTTTATATTAATAAGACCAATGTATATATATATATATATATATACAAACAATGATGTCTGAAAATAGATCCTAAAGCACAAAGAAATTATTTTTGGGATGAAGCTGGAATAGCTGATGGAAGCTTTTGGTAATACCTGTAGCAGATCACACAAATCTTTGTTCTGAATGCAAAGGATAAATCAATAAAGCCTCTGTTGTGCTACTTCAAAGCAACCTCTGGCTGCAAATGGACTTCAGCACATCCCTGGAATGAGCTGCATCACATTTTTGCCACAGGAAAAAGGTAAAGTGACAAGTTAAATATGCACAGAAGGGCAAAAGGAAACAACATGGCTCCACGTATTTTACACGATGCTTCAATTTAAGAGCATTTCAATTTAAGGACACAGGATAACAATGGGTGATTGTGCTGAACAATCCATTGGAGTGCTTTTTTCCCTCCTTTTTAAATATATTAAAGGATGCACATCTGGTGCCATTCCAGAAAAGCAAAAGAAAACAAAACAAAAACAAAAAAACTCAAAAACAAACAAACAAAAAAACCCCAAAACTTGCAAGCATCAAGGTAAAGTAGCTGAGCCCAAATATCCCTCTGAGCAGCATAAAAAACTGCAAGAATTGTTCCATATTTCTGCCAAACAATACCTGATATCATTTGTTAGATTGGAAAAGACCTTTGGGATCATCAAGTCCAGCTGTTCCCCCAGCACTCCCAATCCCACATCCACATATCCCTTAAATCCCCCTAGGAGTGGTGATTCCACCACAGCCTGTTCCAATGCTGGTCACCCCTTCCTATGGAGAAATGCTTCCTAATATTCAATTTCCACCTCCCTTGGTGCACCTGGAGGCTGTTTAATCTTGTCTTATTTAGTGAGGAGACCAACCCAGCTGGAACATTTACAAAACTTTAGGTTTTGAACGTGATCAGCAACATATTTATGGTTATTTAGGATTATTGATGGCTATTTACGGCTATCCATCCTTACATGACACCAGGAAAACACTGAAGATGAGGAACAGAAGGAACACAAAGGTGCCTGTGAGGGAGGAAACTTGGAGGAACAGAAGGTGCCTGTGAGGGAGGAAACCACCAACCCCACGCCATGAGGATTCCTGGGCTCGGGGCAAATCCCTGCCTCCCCCAAAGCACGTGGGATACCTCAGGAATGGGAAGCCCTGCAAACATCCTCTCCAAGCAGTGAGGAAATGCCAAGGGACCCCACTCTGTGCCTGGCTCCCCCAGCAGCCCCGTGGCCCCCCAGTCCCTCCTGGGTGGTTCCTCCGTTTCCTCGGGACGAAAGCGATGCTCCCCTGGCCGGATCAGTCCTGCCCCACTGCAGGCACATCCTGACTCACCTTTCCCTTCAGGTGTCTCCTTACAGCTGCTGGGAGGCTTCTGGCTCTTGGTTAACTCATCAAAGTTTCATTTCCCCCTCAGCTGCTGAGAAACACGAGCCCCTCCCGCGGATCAGGGGTTATTATTACCTCACCCCGTTTAATTTGCAGGGCCTCGTGCTCAGTGACACTGGGACAGGTTCCAGTGTCTGCATCACCCTCCAGCATCCAAATTCCTCTCAGAGCTCCCAGGCAGCTTCCAAGGCTAGGAAAATCAGGAGTTGCTGCCTTTTTGTGAGCCCACTGAGGTCACAGAAGTTTGGGCAATGCAGGTGAGGGACGAGGCAGCCACTCCCAGGGACCAGGCCCAGCACACACCAAAGCACTCTGAGCAGCACCAGAGGCTGCCAAAAGGAAGGATTTACACTAAAAATCAGAGACTCGTGGGATCATTAAGGTTGGAAAAGACCTCTAAGATCATTGAACCCAACTTTTAAGCCAACATTGCCAAGTCCACCACATCCCCAGGCACCTGCATGTTTCTGAATGCTTCCAGGATGGTGACTCCATCACTCCCCTGGGGAGCCTCTTCCAGTGCTTGACAACCCTTCCATGGAGAAATTGTTCCTAATATTCAATCTAAACCTACCCTGGAACATCTCAAGGCCATCTCCTCTTGTGGATCTTGTTCCCTGGGGGCTGAGCCTGACTCCCCCTGGCTGTCCCCTCCTGTCAGGAGTTTATGCAGAGCCAGAAATCCCCCCTGAGGCTCCTTTTCTCCAGGCTGAGCCCCTTTCCAGCTCCCTCTCATGGGACTTTTACCAAAGGCACCCACAATTTGCACCACACCCCCAAAACTCAACCTACTCAACCTCACACATGAGGGGGAAATTCCATGGGCACCACTGACAGGGATTTGGGGCAGAAATTTTTATCTGCTGCAGCTTCAGGCAGCAACACAAAACTCTGGAAGGAGAAACTCAAAGAACGGAAGCAGCAGACATCTGAACAATGCCTGTTGTCCACCACAGAACATTGGTCCTCAGTGGTGGGGCAGCTCCAGCAGCTCAGCACAGCTCTGGAGCTCTCCAGCACGGCAGGGAAGGCTGGGACAGCACAGGGAAAAGCTGCAGGGATTCTCAATAATCCCAGTCACAGTTACCAGGATGTGCTGAATTCCTGAGTTTGAAATGATGGCCTGTAGCTCACTGCCAGGAGGGCACACAAAGGACAGCTCCTGTCCTGGGTTTCTGATTTGTGTAAAATACACCTGAGGAGCCTCCAAAGCCAAGGAGAGACTGCAACTCCAAGAGCTGCTTTTTCTCTAAGATAAAATTTGTCCATTTAGACACCATAAGGCTGAGGAACAGACTGTCTAAAGCATCCATGGTCATCCTTATTTTCCTGACTATAGTCCACATAATGCTGGAATTCAGACATCAGTCATTCAGACTCTTCCATTTCTGTTAATATTATTTTCCTTAACAACCACAAACAAGGGTAAATTATACAGATGATTTTATTCTTTTCTCTAAGTCTTGGTGAAATTACTCACCCACTCAGTCTCATCTAAAAACCAGAGTACATTCATCTTTAATAATGAAATTTATTTCCTTGTAATTCATTTAGAAATCCTGGAAAATGACATCCACTGTTCAGCTCAAACCAAAAGGTTTCCCTCCTCTCATGACCCAGCCATCACTCAGAATCCTGCCCAACATAATTTTGGGGCTGTTTTTTTTTTTTTTTAACTCCCACTGAATGCCAGAAATGAACAAACTCTTCTAATGAGGGAGAGAAAGAGAAAGGAAAGGGGACAATGGGGAAACGTGATGAAATTGGATTTTAAGAGTTGTGTAGAAATAAGGGCCAGCAAAGTGCATGGACCTGACAAAGATGTGGGGAAATGGGGCTGAGCCTCTGGGGCAAGGCAAGAGGTTTGCTCTGCAAAACTCCCAGAAATCCTCAGGATGCATAGGAAGGTACAAGAGGGGTCCTCCTGATCTCTTCCAAGTCAGCTGCTCTACTCAGAAAGGTTATTTTAATTATTCCTGGGGCATTCTGAGCGAGGCTGGGCTTGGCCAGGCCGGAGGTGGCTCGTGGTGCCCAGATGGCACAGGCAGCCACGAGCACAGCGAGGGCAGCACAGGACATCTGCCCCCAGCAGCACCTGAGCCTGGAGATGCCTTTCCTGCTGCTCCAGGCACGCTGGGTTTTTATCATATTAAACACACCCACTTCATCTCCTGAATATTATTGTTTTATTCCTCCCTGGAGCCCTGTGACAACAATGAAAGAACATTGCAGATGAAGGCAATTTAAAACATCATTTCTGTGTGAGGGTAGAAAACATCCAAGGACGTGGAGAAGAACCAATGGGGACTAAAAAACATGAATGGAAATAGAAGCTCAGCAGGACTTCAGATTTCACATATTCCCAGCACAAGCAGCAGCCTCCCAATTCTGTTTGGTGAGGCAATAAAAGTCACAGACTGGCTGGGTTTAGGTTCATTTCTCCACACAAGCATGAATATTTTATTCAAGCGCTTTTCTAGGTCAAAGCTGTGCAGTACAACTTTGCTTGACCTGGGTGTTTAGAGCAGATGTGCAGATTCGGGTTAAATTTACATACAAATATTGCACACAGGTTCAGGAAATACTGTGAAAATTTACTGATGCTTCCAGCACTTGAGTAATTTCTTAAGGTTTCATTTTCCAAAAGTTTTCACCAAAATTTGTGGGAGAATGAAAGTGATTGCATAGAAAACTTTTCCTACAATGTCGTGCAGTATATTAAATTCATTTATGATTTAATCTGGCATTGTTGCCTTTTTGGAGGGAGAAAAAGAACGCAGAACTGGAGAAATGCCACTTAATGAATTTTCTCTGTTCCTTATCTACATCTGCCAGTTCCTGCACATTGAATATAAAGCCATTTTTTCAATTAATGCCTGGAAAATTGTATTTTTCTGACAGTCATCTCCATTGCAACCAAATGGAGCATGACAAACACAGAATGATTCTGATGCTGCAAAAATAGCATAAGCACAGCACATCTAACACAACAATTTAAAAAACCCACCATAAAACTTTTAAGAGAATGTTTGAAATTGGCTTAAATTAGGAGCTGAAGAATGAAGAATTTACATTTGCATTAATTGAACAAATAAAGCAGTCATTGCTTATTAAATTCCTTCTGTGCTTTTTCTGATGCAGCCAGAAAATAAAATAAAAATTTCAAATAGCAAAACCTGTAAATAATGGTATTTTAAAAATCAAATGTGAGATTTGTTCAGCACAGAAGGGAAAGGCTTCCAGGGATGCTGTGGAAATGAAGGGAGAGAGGAAGGGCAACTATTTTGATTAGAGATAATTAAAAATTAGGTATGACACACCTAAGTTCTTCCTGTGAGAACCCACGGTTTTATCTCTGAAGCCAAAATCCCCTTGGCCTCAAACTTTTTTTCCCACCATGAGCACTCCCACCATCACAGAAATTGAAGCATATAACACCCCAAAGAAGCCCCTGGACAGTTATTTCATTTTCTTTGCCTGGTTTCACCAAGTGCATGTATTTCCTATGGAGCTCCCTGCCATTCCTGCTGCTCCACAAGAATTCAGGAGACCCTGCCCCAGGCCCACGGAGCTCTCACATCTTCCTGATGAACATGAATTACAAATATCAGCCCAGCTGCTGTTGGGGTAACAAAGACAATTCAAGTCCCTCACTAAATATTTTTAGTGGGATTTGACTCTCTGCCTTTGCAGTCAGAGTTTTGCTCTGCTTTTCCCTCACCAACAAGCAAGAAATAGCTTGGCTTTTTTCTTTCCATCTCCTCAGCAGCAATCTAAGCAGCTTCATCTCTGTTACAGTGACTGAAGGAGCCGGAAATGCCACATTTTCAATTCAAATGAAGAGCTTGGAGCCAACAGATTCAGTTCCTGAGGTGTGCCTTGGGAAACTGCCCCAACCTAACTGGGGAAGGCAGGGGGACACTCCCAGTAAACTGTTCTGGTTTGGATCAAATGCTAAGGAAGCTCTGGTTTGTCCCTAAGGTATAAAGATGTCATCACTGTGATGTAATCCAGCACCAACCTCCCTTATTTCCCACTGGAAAGTGGGACTGGGGGAAAGAAAACCTTACATTCCCTCATTTTCTCTCTATCCCTTCCTAAAAGCCCCAACACCATTCAGGAATTCTTCATGACCCTTGTTTATCCAAGGAAAACAGGTCAGGAATTCCTCATGAGCCTTGTTTGTCCAAGGAAAACAAACACCTGGAATACCACAAAACCACAGCTTGCATTAAACTGACACAAGAGGATTGGTTTCCAAGTAAAACATACCCCAAAGACAGGAAACACAAAGAGGAAATATTCACCCCTGGAATGGGTGCCTCTGGGGCCTCTCAGTTTTACCAAGATTTTCCATGCAGCACATTGAAATTCTGTTCAGGTGATATTAAAATAAAGTCAGTTGAGAGAATGCTGTCCATCAGTAGGAGAGGGTTTAATGAGAGCATCATCTAATTCCAGCAAGGTGAATTGGAATTTCACTACTGAATGAATCTCAACAAATAATAATTTCCTTCTAATCTCAGGACTACAAAGGTGTCTCTAAGTGTAATGAATCTCATTACCCTTTTTCATTAATATCACTTGAATACTTTTTTTTTATAAAGGTTAAGAAATACATCCAACAATTAAAAGCCTTTGGCATTACAGTCATCTAAGCACGTGTCCTGTAAGCTTTATGCTGCTGCTGGGACTCTTCCTGTGGGCAGAACCTTGCAGGACCCAGACCCTCCTGGACCCAAACACTTTACAGCCACATCCAGACAGCCAGCATGGAGAAGAGAGGGCACAGAAACAGGAAATTAATTACCTCCCTCTCCACTTTCTCATTAATCATCCTCCCTCTTCACATCTGACAGCGACAAGTGGCTCAGCCACCCTGTCCTGCCCTCTGAGCTCTGCCATCCCTCAGCACCCCAAATCCAATGACCTGGCCACAAAAACCCTCCTAGAAACCTTCCCTCTGACAGGGTGCAACCCAAGCAACCACCTGAGTCACACAAAGTATGCAAATACCTCTCTAATTCTGTGACCTTTCAAAAAATAAAGGAACTGAAGAGCTTAACAATTGTTCTTACAGACTGATTGTCTAATGCAAATGTTAGGAACAGGTACAGCAGTTAGGAACAGCTTGCACATGAATTCCCATCTCTCAATCTGTAGAAATTCCAGAAAACTTTATCTCAATTTGATGAGGCAGGGAAAGGCTGAGGTTCCTGCCCCAGACAGGTTGGGGGCAGTTCAGGGCAGTGAATCCACATCATCTGGGATTGCTGATTTACGTTTACACCAGGCAGGGCTTGTTACTGCCCAGAAGCACTGAATGCTCCATGACATCTCTAATTCCCCATCAGCCATTTGGGGTTTTATTTCTTCCATCATCTTTTAATTCCTTTTTAAAGTCGAATTGCCCTGAAATGAAGCCATTGAGCAGGAACAAACAGTTTACATAAGATGAGTAATAACAGCAGCACCAGGAATCGTTCTTGATAGTGACTGAAAACAGCCCAAAAAAAGCCACTCATGTGAAAGATGTGCCATGATTTCATAATAATCTAATGACTGGACTTATGTGCAGCACATGAACATGAGCCAGGACTGGGGCAACAGATGAGACATCAAATATTAAAGGCAAGACATGCACTGTAGCAGATGACTAATGGTTTTCTAGCCCAAACAGAGAGCAAGAAGCTTTTGCAAAGGCTGATAAAGCATTCAGTGAGAGCTCAAGGTCCAGCATGAAGGAAGAGGAATCAGGATTTTTTTTTTACAAATGTTCTGCTGTCAGTGGGAGTGTGGCTGCTGAGAGGGAAGAGAATTATCCCACCAGAAATCATTCCTTCAGTCCTTAGCCCACCTGGAAATCATGAAACCATCCACACATGTCTCACCTTGGTACCACAGGCTGCTGGAAACATTTTTCTTTTGCTCTACCATGATATAATATTAAGTACAATAAAGCCATTAGATTCAGGGCAAGGACTGTAAGAAATACTAATAACCTAGAATAAATACTAATAATCCAGAATTAATACCCATCATCCCAACCACCACCAACTAAATAATAAAATGGCAATAAAAAGTCCTTTTTTTTGCATTAGATATGTAAATTCCAGAGCAGTAACAGCACAGATCTTCACCCAGCACTAAGAGACAATGAAACTGAAGGTTGTGGAAGGGTTTGGCAGCCAACCCAAACAATCCCAAGGCAGTGGGGTACCCCACAGGCACTGGATCCTCCAGGTTTGCTCAGTATCACAGACCCTCAGCTTCTGCATGATGTTGGGGCTTTTAGGAAGGGATAGAGAGAAAATGAAGGAATGTAAGGTTTTCTTTCCCCAGTCCCACTTTCCAGGTACTCAGAGCCTTGAGAATGATTCTTCAAAGAGATTTTTTGGTTATTAAAACCAAGCCAGGATTTCCCTCCCACAGAAGGTAACATTAGGATTTAAAGTGGACCATACAAATGCCCTCTGCACATTTTGTATCACCCACAAAGCCCTGACTTCCTACTCAAACACAGATGTGGCACCAGTAAAATGATGTTGACTGAGAGTATACAGGAAATAGTATCAAAAATGTGGGGCTACAGTGATGAATTATAAAATATAATTGTTCCAGATAATGTGAAATCTTTTTCTTGCTCTTGATATTTAAGTTAAATCATCATCCCTGGGTCCATCTTAAGAGACAGTTAAGACACATCAAGAGGTTGTTCTGTAGGTCAGGCTTGGAAAGCATTAACCTAATAAATCAGATCATGGCAAGGAGCACCCATGGAAGTCTAACAGAGGAGATCCAAGGTGATTGTCAAGAAAACAATCACAGAATGAATGACATCATGACGTCAACATAGAAAGCCTTCCTTAATTAACACACCTTCATAAACTCTTATTACTGGTCTCACTGGACAATACCCAAAAAAAATCACAAAAATTCCTTTACAAAAATTGCCAGTGCCAATTTCAGGAAAAAAAAGACCCTCAAGTCCATCTGTGGGTCCCTGTTCCCACGCCACAAGTGAGAAGTGCTGCTGGCAGAGGCAGCCTGAGCCTGCCTGAGCCTGCCTGCGTGCACCCATCCCAGCCTGGGCAGTGCAGGGCTCCCAGGGGAAGCATTTCCATCAGGGTGTGTGGCACCAGTGCCTGCAGGGTGGCTCTGCCAGCTGGGAGCTCCCTGAGGCCTCACAGGCCAGGATGGCAGCCCTGAAGATGTGAAGTTAAACCACAGAGGTACATGGGAGGGCAAGGTCTGAGCCCAGGGACAGGGCTGGGTCTCCGCCATGCCATGCGGGTTCCCCCGTCCCGCCTTCTTCAGGGTCTGGAGCAGATCCTCCTCACCCAGGAGGACACCAAAAGGGCCTCCATTCCCTGGGCAAATTGCAAGGGCTTTGTAAAATATCGGGGTGTACATTTAATCTTGAGTGGAAAGTACCTAACATTACAGAAACCAATTTCTCTCTTAATTTTAGAGATAAGATTCCATCTAGCAATTAGAACTATTTGATTCCAGCCAAATTTTGGCCCAAGAGCATTTCCTACTTTCCAAAAGAAACCTGGATTAAAAACAAATACCCAGTGAATGAAAAATGTAATTAATACATAGCTAAACTTTATTTAGAACAACTCTGTGAGGCTGGCAACCTGCACAGATGAGAATCTAAACATGTCATGTCCCATGAAGGTCCTGCCTTCCCTTGGCAGGAACAGTTCCTTGTCTCTGAGCCCTGCAGAGGTTCAGCCAATGGATGCCAGCACCACCAACCCACCCACAGCACCCAGGGGCAGGGGGAGAGCAGGGAACACCACGGGGCTGTGCAGGGATCCTTGCAGCAGAGAGAGGAAAAGGATGGAGCCACATGTCCCCTGTGTGAGCAGGACACTGAGCCTGGGGTCTGCAGCTGCTGGGGACCCCACACACACCCACATCACACTGCTGCTGCACTGGCAGCTCCTCTCAGGTGACACCATCCTTCACCTCTGCTTTTTCTCCTGTCTCATCACAGTTTTTGGAGTGGCTTCATGTCACTCAGAGTTTTGCACATACAGCACTGTGTTCAAAGGGTGTTGGTGCCACTGAAATGTCCCAGGATCTGTGGCCAGGTGACCAGTTCAATACAGCTGAGGGGTACCATGGAGAGCCTCAGCTGCCCTCTCACACCAGAGGGTGCTTTCAGAGTGATGTGGCCTAAATTGCTAAAGACTTCTCATAATTTTGTGTGCCCACTCAGGGTGACACTCTTGGCAGCCAGAAAACAGCAAAGGAACAAAGGAATCACAGACATGAACCTGGGAAAGCATGGCCTGAGTGAGGGAGACATTCTGCAAGACACATCAGACAGACTTTTAAATCCAGCAGGAGGCTCTTATGCAGTATTCTGAGTCTCTTTTTCAGGGAGGGGAAAGAATCTCTGCTCTTCCATGAAGAATCTTTCCTATTATTATTTGTCACTGCAATCACCACAGTTTCTGTGGCATCAGCAGTTCTGAGGGTCTGGAGCTCAATTTATTTGATGAAGCCTATTGAAAAGGTTAAAAGTGACACAGCATAACAACAGATGCTCTCACAACAAAAATCAGCGTGTAAAAGAGGGGGCTTCTGATGAGGCCAGGAATGTGTAGGGTAAGCAGTTAATTCCTCACAGGGTGCTCTCATCTTTAACATAAAAACACAAAACAGAAGAATAAATGTATGTTCTGATGGGACATATCTTTGTGAGGTCTGTAAGGAAGTTTAAATGAAATCTCAAAATCCACTTTGCCCAGGATGTTTCCTTGGCATGATTCTTTCCCAACTCACTTAGATAAAACAACAAATAAACCAAACTGCATTTTCCTGAGTGTTATCTCCACGTGCTTCTACTTGGCAGCTCCTAATGTCTCTGTCATTGTCACCCAGTGCTCCTGTGAGCAATGTCACCGTGCCACCCACACAGTGCTGGCCTTTCCAGCTCTGCAGGGCTGAGCATCCCTGCTGTGCATCCAGGGCAGGGGGAGCTAAAAAAGAGTGGGAAGGCTGAAGGAAACACAGTGCTGTGATCATGATGTCACCTGCAAGCAAGGCTCAGCACTGCTCTGACTCCTCTGACAGTGATTTCCTTCTGAACACACTGCCCAGCCTGGGAGCTGCTTTTGGAGCATCCAAAGGGTGAAATCCCACAACCTAGGAGCATCACAACAATGAGATGAGCTCTGGCAGTCCCCACAGCACTGCCACTGCTCCCTCTGTGACTCTGCACTCATCATGTCCCACCCAGCCCATTCTCTCCTGGCACCATGTGTGGATCTGCCCCCAGATTCCATCCTGTGGGTGAGGAGGGGCCTGGCTCCAGCAGCCCCTTGGAGATGCTCAGGTCAAAGTGGGCTCAGCAAACTCAGTCTGAGGATTCACCTGTTCTCAGCTCTGCATTTATTCTGGGATAGCCATTCCCCAATACCCACCATGGATTAACTCCTTCTGGGCAGTTCCTCCTCTGGATTCAGAGGCCTCTTCCCAGGATGAAGCAAAGCAATGAGTGAATGGGCTGGAAGTCAAATGAAATGGGTGGCACAACATAAACAGAGGCAATTGCTGTGCAAGGAAAAGCTTTCAAGCCATGAATGGATTAAATGGCTTCTCACTGGAGACCTCCTTTTCACTAAAAACCTGAACTTCCCAATGTATAATGAAGGTTAATTAATAACTGTTGGGGTTAATTGATGGACATTAAGAAAATGCAATATTTGTTTACTCAGTGAAGCTGCCAAACGATGGTTGTTGATGAGAACTTGGTGCTTCTACTATGACACAAAATAATTTGTTTTCTGCTGATGTGTCTCACACAAATTTGTAAATATTTGCACACCCTTCAGATCATCCTCTGCCTTTCCTGCAGACTTAAATACAGACTTAGAGGAAGAAGAGAAGTGGAAAAGGCTTTAAATTCCATCCAACGATGCCAACATGAGCTCTGCTCCAGTGACCAGCCCAAAACTGAACACAGATGTACACTCAAAGCTGGGAGTCGCTGGGCACTGATCATTCAGCAAGGCAAACAAGATCCCTCTTGCCCCATTTTCCAGATTAAATGGAGAAAAGATGCAAGCAGAGCCTCAGGACTTTCATGTCCTGTGGATTTAATGAGTTCATTCAGACACAAAAGGTGTTCAGGTATCCCAGAGCAGGGGATTCACCATAAGCAGCAGTGTTCTAGTTGGGAAGATGGCCCCACTGGAAACAATAGAATTTCATTATTCCAAAGAGCTCTCAGCCTTATTTAAAACTAATACAAATACCAGGAAAAGTGACAATGTTTTCTCCACTCCTGCTTTATTTGTGAGTGATGAGAAAATACAAGCTGTGACCAAAGCAATCCCAAGATATCCTGAGGGATAGAGCATAATTTTATTCCTATACCCCCATGCAGCAGAACTCCACCAGGAGCACAACACCCACAGACATCTCCCAATTTAGCACACAAAAAGCCCAGAAGAATAGATTGTCTCTTCCATGAAGCACAAATTGTCAATCACCTTGATTAGCCCTCCACACAATTAACAGAATCTGAATGCACTAATCACTACTGAACTTCTCCAGGTTGTGTTGCAGGGCAAATCAAAGACTAAATTAAATTACAAAGTCAGCCAATGGCTCCATGGGTTTTTTATGGCCACCAAACCGAGCCCAATTCAAGTCCTCCCAGTTCACAGCCACAACAAAAGCAAAAGTGTTGGGGTACAAAAGATGGAGTTCCAGCAATCCAAAAAGTCCCTGAGAATCACTCAGCTACCATGGAATTCCATTCGGGGTGACAAAAGGGGGGAAGTGTCTCTGTTCAAATCTCTTCACTTTTTTTGGTTACAGTATCTATGTGCTTGTGTTCTTTTCATTATGAATGACTTTTCCCTCCATTTTAATTTTCTGCTCTGTGGTTTGAGAAGTTGAGAGTTCTGTGTGTCCTTTGGCCAGTGCACATTGAGGATTTGAGGATGCAGTTCTGATCAAAGCTCTGGCAGAATGTGCTCACATTGCAAATGTTCATGAATTTGTGTGAGACACATCAGCAGAAATCAAAATATTGTATTTTGTGTCATAGTAGAAGCACCAAATTCCTCTTAAGAGACATCCTTGGTTGGACAGCTTCACTGAATAAACAAATATTGCATTTTCTTAATGTCCATCAATTAACCCCAACAGTTATTAATTAACCTTCATTATACATTGGGAAGTTTAGGTTTTTAGTGAAAAGGAGGTCTCCAGTGAGAAGCCATTTAATCCATCCATGGCTTGAAAGCTTTTCCTTGCACAGCAATTGCCTCTGTTTATGTTGTGCCACCCATTTCATTTGACTTCCAGCCCATTCACTCATTGCTTTGCTTCATCCTGGGAAGAGGCCTCTGAATCCAGAGGAGGAACTGCCCAGAAGGAGTTAATCCATGGTGGGTATTGGGGAATGGCTATCCCAGAATAAATGCAGAGCTGAGAACAGGTGAATCCTCAGACTGAGTTTGCTGAGCCCACTTTGACCTGAGCATCTCCAAGGGGCTGCTGGAGCCAGGCCCCTCCTCACCCACAGGATGGAATTTGGAGGCAGATCCACACAATAATTTATGTTTTAATACAATATAATTTATTTTGTTGAAATAACACAATCATTTCCGTTGTTAAATTATAAACAAATTCTTGCAAGTAAAAAGTAAGAACGACCAAGAAGCAAAAAGTGATTAAAACAAAACAAAAAAAAAAGCAACTAAATCCAACATTCTTATTATAGCAAAAGGGAGCAGAATTCTAAGCACTTAAGTACTTTTATCATGTAACACAGAGGCATAGATTTAGATAACAACCACTTAAGGAATTAATTACATTCTTAACACCAAAAGAGATGGAAAAATGAAGTTATCCCAGTTATGCTCACCCCAAGGAAAGGAACACTTAAACCATTTTCCAAACTTAGCATAGAATTGTTCACTTGTCTCATTAGTAACTTAATTGGAAATTCTATTTTTGATTTTCAGTAGGAGAGTAGGTTTTGCTCTGCTCTGTTCCTTGACTTGTCAGGTTATTTTTTCTTGTGCGGTTCCTGCCTCTCACAAAATGTTTTGGGGAAAGTCAGTCCAAATTCACAGTCCAAAATCTTATGCAAATTACTACGAGCCAACTGCTGTACAAATATTATGAAACAGAAGTCTCCCCAAGTCCTTTTCAATGGCTGCTGAACACAGCAGGATCAGACACTTTCTATTTTTATTGAAGCTCAGGTTTCCAAGTTGGTAGAATAAAAGGCATTGGAATAAGTCTTTCTGAAATAGCAAAAAAAAAAAAAAAGATTCTGTGCCTAAGAAAAAATGCTTTGGGAAACTGGCAATCTTCCTAAAACCCAAAATGTTCCAGAAACACAGCCTGTGATTCAAAGGCACTTTGTCATCTGTACAGTTTTGCTTATAGCTGCATTGCAGCATTCTCTTCAGGACTGCTCACTGCTCTTGGAGGATAAAATGACCCAAGTGCCTCCTCTGTTCCATCATCACTCATTAATGAAGAGCCTGGGCCTAGAGGATTGGCATTGCAGGAGAGAAGGAAGCTTCATTAACACATCCCTTCAGCACCACACACGCCAACACCAACCACGAGGCAAGAAAATCAGACACGATTTCAGTGGATGCTTCAGCAGCATTCAGAGCAGTTAGCAGTTCAAATGGCACTGATAATGCTGCTCTGTTCTGAAATCATCCTGAAGAATGCAGGAAGTGCAGAGAACCAACAGGGCTGAGGATGAAGTCATTGCTTTCAGCAGACATCTTGAACATGCATCTGTGTTCTGCAGGTTATGTAAATGATGAGCAGAGAGGAGCTCAATGCTGAAATACTCTGGGTGCTCCAAGGCAGACTGTGTGTGTGTCTTGCCTAATTCCAATATCCCTTTTGTCAAAAAAAATTTATGTTTTTCTCTGCCTTCCCATGCACCTTCAGTGCCTACTGCTCTTCCCAAAGACCACCTGAAGGGATCTTCCCTCCGTTCCTTTTCCATGTTCCTCAATTTCCCCTTCATTTTATCTCAGAGAATCTGATAAATACCAGACAGCTCTTCCTCCTTCCCTCTGAGCTCCCACTGCTCCCACTTCTTAATCCCTGCGCTCTGTCCTCTGAGGCACAGCTCTGATTAACCTCACACAGCTCTTTGGGAGAGTTTTTTTCACTTGTTTGCCCCTTTTAATCAAGAAGGAGGAGCACAAAATAAGCAAAATTTTGGGAGATCAGCATGGAGCAATATCCATACTCTGTCAGGAGTGTCTCCAAAGACAACCATGAGTATCACACACTTTGCAGGCTCATTTCTTCCTCAGTGAAGAAAAGCCCTCTCAAAGAAACAAAATATTCCTCACATTGCAAGACTTTGAGAATCTTAAAAAAAAACTTCTATTCATTTAATGATTACGAAAACCAGCAGACAACAGAAAAATTCAGAAGTAATTACAGGAGCCTATTAATAGCAAGTGCCAATAAGTTTCCATTTCTGTGCCCCTCATTAGAAAAATGAACAATTTCTGGAATTGTGGAAACAGGCTTGCAGAACATAAAAAGACTCTAACAGCATTAATCTTTTAGCTTCCTGAGCTTTGTTTGTACCACAGCCTTTATTTGCAATTAAGCTCAGTGCATACGAAGTTCAGTGCCTGCCAGCCCTCAGTGCCTGATCCAGCCTTGGTGGGAAATTCAAGCTCCTTTTCACTGACCTACCAAACTCTGACCTGTTGGACCTGGCTGGTAAAAGTGAGAAGGGATTACAATTTCATTCAGATCGTGATATCTGAGCAATTCATTCAACAAGGGGACCAATTATGTCTGATCCCCTCACCTTTCCCCCTGCTTCTGGAC
Organism: Hypocryptadius cinnamomeus; assembly: GCA_013400635.1. Taxonomy (NCBI): domain Eukaryota; kingdom Metazoa; phylum Chordata; class Aves; order Passeriformes; family Zosteropidae; genus Hypocryptadius; species Hypocryptadius cinnamomeus. The sequence goes on from VYZP01036005.1 coordinate 64,259, forward strand.
TGGACTGATTTGCCAGGAGAAGGTAATCCTGAGTCAGGGGGAATTTGATCACAGTGACCTGAGATGAAAAGTGCTGGATCTTGAAAATGATCTCAAATTGATCCAGTTTTTTCAGCTGCTATAGATTGATGCTGTGAAAGCAAAGGTTCTTTGCCTGGAGATAAATATCCACCACACTCTTATTTACATGCAGTGGGGATGATGCACATGAGACCATCATGTGCAAAATGATGGGAAAAACAAAACCACTGAATGTTTCACAGTGGAGTCTGCTGTGTCAGAACATTAATATCTACAAGTCATGGCATCCTCTGCCACTGGTTGAAGGCAACAGGTGATTCATTAACTGATGCCAAACCATCAGTCCAGTCCACCTAATACACTGTTCTCTCCTGAACACAAAATTAATTAATTAATTATTGTACTATAACCAAATACAGCCACTAATGCAGTAAGCATCTAGCCAGAACCAACACAGAGCAAACTCCTGCACAAATGATGCTTGGAAAGTTGTTGGATGCCTGGGTTCCCTCAACAGAAAGGGCTTTGCTCTGCCCGTTACAGCACTGGGCACTTGATGCCTCTGACTTCCCATGCACAGAGCTCGCCAAACCTCCCCAATCCAACCACGGGAGGAAGGATGGCAAAGCCACAGCACCCTGGGGTGCAGCCCCAGCCCCCCAAGCCCCAGCAGGGCCCTGTCCATGCCCCACAGCCTGGGACCCAGAGCTGGCACCCAGCTGCACCCTCCAGGAAAGCAAGAACCCCTGCTGCCAGCGGGGATTTCCAGCTGCAGTGAGGATGCAGATGCCTCCAGGACTAGATTATTTTATTCACACCGAATTTAGAGCCTGATCCTGCCCTCGAGGGCAGCAGCAGTTTTGCTGCAGGGAAAGCAGAGGGTTCAGAGCCCAGGGATGCTGTCCAGCAGCAGCTCTGGCTCCAGATTTGACCCTTTCCCAGCAGAGCTGCCCTTCCTCCCCAAAAGAGCCACGCTCTGCACTTCCCAGGGCTGACACACCACAGCAACCAGATGCAATTGCCCAGTTGTGAATCCTACTGAAAATCTCCTTACACATTCAAAAGAAGCAATGCCAGGCTGAGGCAGTCATTAAGCTCCATGTCAGCTCCCCCCTAGGAAATTCCTTATAATATCCCTTTAAAACATCTCTCTGGGCTCTGGCACTTGGAAATTCCTTATAATATCCCTTTAAAACATCTCTCTGGGCTCTGGCACTCTGCTTTGGCTTGGCCACACGCTGTCCCCCACCCCTGAATGCAGACTGCAGCTGCTGTGCTTTATGTAATCCTGTTTGCTGCAACGTCACAGGACCCAAATACAACATTTCCACACAGAGCTGCACCCAAAGATTGGGCTTCTGTTGATTTCGAGTGAGTAACTCCCCTCCCAAGGCCTCAGCTCCTTCAGGCCATATTCCTTGAGGCTGGAAAGTGCTGAACTAGTCCTGGATCCTGGCTTTATCAAGCTGCTGCCTCCAACACCCTTGGCTTGCCCTTGAAAAGGCTTTCTGCAGCCATGACTCACTGCTAGAGCACAAAACCCAGCCCAGCGCCAGGGAGCTCATCAGGGAGGGACATTTCCATGAGAGAGAGACAACAGGGACCTTCCTGGGGCAGGAGGAGGGGACACTGAGCACCCAGATCAGTGCTCTTGCTGTTTAAAAACAAGAAAAGAGGCATCTACTGTTCAATTTTCCTGGCTCCAAAGGCGCTCTCTGGATTCGCAGTTTCATTCAGCTGCAGGAAATAAAATGGTACAGCCAAGCTTGGGCCTTGCAAACAACCACTTAAAGGGGGGAAAAGTGCCCAGCAGGAAGGATTTGAATCATAGAAGTATTGGAAGAAAACAAGAAATGGCAAATGGGCAGGTACTGAAGCTGTTTGCAGCCAGCTTTGATTTTCAAAGCCCACATCACTGGATATTTGCCCTTCAGAACAAAACTCCTTTCATACTACATGTATTTCTGGAAACTTCCAGGTATAATTTTCCTAACGGCATAAAATAGAGCCCCAAGTGTTCTGGTGCTGCAACAGACCATGAGGATTTTTGTTAACAGTAGAATTCTGTCTGGAAATTGTCTTTGGATGGATGAGCCCAAAAAGCTGCAATTCCAGGAAGGATAACACAGGATGCCTTCTGGAACATATTTATTTACCTGAAAACCAAGTGTGGTCATTAGGCTGCTTGTTTCCCAATAAATAGGAATAATCTGTGATCTGTGGGATATCAGCTGAGCTTTCCATATTCTCTCCCTCTCCTATGCCCACTCAGTGCTTACAAATTGTGATGAGACATTACTGCACTCTCTGGCACTGTGGGGATTTGAATTCTGATTGAAGACCAGCAAAACACAAACATATGGAAAAATAAAGCCATTTACATCTCAATTTGGCATATCCCATGCTCTATACAACTAATTATGGATCTCTGAGCTCATTAATTTTCCCTGGAATTCCCATGCAGTGGTGGCACCGGAGCCAAGTGTGAAATACCCTATGGCCAGTCCCAAGCCAGCCAGGCAGGATTCCAGATGTATTTCCCAGCACAGCTGTGCTGACACTGGGAACTGGAGAAGGTGACAACAGCCCCAACTTGGAGCATCCGAAGTGTTAAAAATAAAAAAAATTAAAAATAAAAAAAAGCCACCAGTGCACAAACACCCACCTAATGAAGGAGCAGGGCTGTGAAAATCCCTGAAATCCAAAGGATTTTTCCACAGCAGTGCAGTGGCAGGCAGAGGTTCACATGTTAATGGTCTGTACAAAAGCCAGTGATGGTCAAAAGGTTGTGTTTATCCTCGTAGCAAGGATTGTTTATCCTCACAGCACACTCTGGGCTTTTACAGCTCCAATGTTTGCATAACATAATGCTCAAGCCATTAACAGCAGAATCCTTCTTGACCCTTACATGCCCAGGTATTGCCAGTGTTTGGGCTTCTCATTAATCCCAGGAAGTTTTATTCCTGGAGGAAAGAGAAGGAGCTGATCCAACATGGATTACACATGACTTGTGCAATAAATGTCATGCCATAGATCAGAAGTGTTTGCTCTTGCTCAGCTCAGACATTTCTGTCACATAATTGTGCCTTTACGTAAACAGAGACAAAGAGAATGTACACAAATACTATCCACAAATGTAGGAATCGTGTCAGGAATACCACAGGGATGATGCAAGGGAAGGGGCAAGCTGGGAATGTGAACACTGATAAGAAACATGAAACACAAGGCTCTGGTGCAGGCTCAAAAGGTAAAACCCACGAGTGCATTTAATTTCTTTTTTTCCCTTCTTTTTTTTCAATTATACCTGTACAAAAAAATATATCTCTTTCCAACAAAGGAACCAGACTGATGGAAACCCATCTGCAGAGAGTGGAGCAGCCCTATGGGGCTCACACTGATTTAAATCAGCTTTTCCTGAGCCCTGAGATTCCGTGGCTCCCTGTCAGCACAGGAATTTCATGGAGAAATCCAAAGCAGGCTATTCCAAATTAACAGGCACACACAAGGAGGGCACAGCAGTGGGGTTTTGAAAACTCTCCTTTCCAACAGGCAACACAAAATTAGGGATGAGTAAAGGCACTGTTTTCATGGCCATGCTGGATCCAGTTTGTCACTTCTGTTGTGGATGGGAAGGATTTCAGAAAATTAAATGTATTCTAACTTCCAGTCACTTCTAAAATTACACACACTTGAAAGATCACATTAAAGGTCCTTTATTTTAGATCTCCTTGTGACATAAAATCTCCAGATCTGGAAAAAACATCAGACCTCCAGGAATAAGTACGAAAGCATTATCTTTAAATACTCAGAAAATAAATAACCACTGACTTGTGGATCTGAAGCTGAGAAAACAACAGACATGGAGACAGGGATTTAAGCAATTGTGGGAGGATTTTAAATGTTGTAGGGGGCTTGTATTAATTTCAGTCTTGTTGTAAATCTTGTTGCAGTGATAATGAAGATTTCTAATGACTCCAGTGTTTCACTGATTGCTCCTGGGCACAGTTCACACTCACTTTTATGGCAAGAAACAAAACGTTGCAAGAGCAACAGTATTTTTTCCCTTGAAAAAACCACAAATAGCCTGGTCTGACAATAATTTTCTTTTATTATCAGCAAACTAACAAAATGCAGGAATCTCAAGCATTCTTGGCAGTTTGCAATATAGAAAAAAGCACCAGAAAATACCGTGGGGATGCTTATATTTACATTTCATACTCTCACACACAGAAGTCACAATCTGATGTCAGGCACAGGAAAGAAAACAGGCTCCTCTCACTGATGCTCCCCAGTTGTTTGGGTTTTACCCCTTTAGCTATTTTCAAATGTTCTGTGTCCTTCCTGAAGGGAGCCCACAGGAAAGATGGAGAGGGACTTTTTACAAGAGCCTGGACTGGCAGGACAAAGGGGAATGGATTCCTACTGAGAGTGGGTTTAGAGGGGAAATTGGGAAGAAATTTATGTCTGTGAGGGTGGGCAGGCCCTGGCACAGGGTGCCCAGAGAAGCTGTGGCTGCCCCTGGATCCCTGGCAGTGCTCAAGGCCAGGTTGGACAGGGCTTGGAGCAGCCTGGGACAGTGGGAGGTGTCCCTGCCCATGGATGGGAGTGGCACTGGATGGGCTTTGAGGTCTCTCCCAACCCAAACCACCCTGGGATTCCATAATTATCTTTCATTTTAGTTAACTATTAAATGCTGGTGTTTTAATTCTCAATTTCTAGCAGAGCAATTTAACTTCAAATATGATCTGGAAGTTAACTTCAATTGAGCTTCAAGTATGATCTGTTCTGTAGCCAGGAATTTTCAGTGCTACTTCAATTATAACCTTAAAGATTCCAATAAAAACAACTTTGGGAAACACAAGTTGCACTTATAAGTTACCAAACTGTCCTGCATGACTAAGCTGATTTCTAAATAATGACCATTCACTCTTTTTAAAATAAAGGTAATTACAGGGCTGTATGAAAATATTTATATAGGCAAGGCAAAAAGCTGCAACTGACAAGTAAATTATTCATCTATTCTAATTGCACTGCCTGCAAAAATTGGCTCAAAAAATTAAAATAATAAAACAGTTTCTAACAAAAAACCCTGAGAAGTACTTAAAAGTTAAAAGAGTTGTGGTGTAAAGTTCACTTCTAATCTTTTTTACCGCTCAGTTTTGGTCCCAAAGCCTGGGAAGATTTCTGTAAGATGTTGTAACTTCTCTCACATGAGGTTGTAAAAGTTGTAGAGCCAGGGAAAAAATGTCATTTCTTAAGATGTTACAAGCTGAACATAACAGTAAAATCGTGTAGAGCCTAGAAAGGAGGATGCTGAGTTCTGCAGCTGTGAGTCTGCACAGAGGCACAACCAACACACCAACACTGCAATCCTGGAGTACAGAGAACAACTGACTTACTCCTGTCACTTAAATCCATGGCCAAGGGGCCTTAAGAACACAACAAATCAAAAATGACAATGAGAACCACCTAATCTTTGGGGTGGTTCATTTGTTCCAGCTCATTTTTTCCAGCCAATGAGAAGGATTTGAGATATTTTTGTTAGAACTCCGACTGATATTGACTTTTCTTTGCCTTCCCAGCACTAACTGTGGCAGTCAAACCTGGAAGAAAGGAAGGCCAAATTCTCTAGTGCCTGAACTCTGAAAAATGTCAGAGAACTCTGGAAACTGGGGGTCAGATTTCTCAGAATATGTTACACCAGGTGTCACTGCCACAAAATCTCCCAGAAATCCAGGATGTATCGAAACAGCAAAAATGAAAGACTCCTGCATGGAATCATTTGTGTTCCTTGGGGCAGACAAGTGTGGTGAAAGGAAAAAGAAAGGAAATACAAATGAAGGACTAAACCCACCTCATTTATAAAGGAAAAGAAATACCCTCTAACAGGTTTAAGTTCCCATATAGATGTTATTTCTACAAGGTGTTTTATCAGCCAGTTTGAGTTCAACTTTTGCATTAAAATCACAAGATATAAGCAGCTGATTTAGACACTGATTTCCAAGCTAAGGATGAACATCTGATCATGGGAGGAAGAAGTGCATGTGAAGAGGAGCCAGTGGAGGTGCAAAGCCAGAGATTCCCGCAAGGATGCTCAGGGCACACAGGGAAGAGGGGACTGTGTTGGAACAGAGGCAGGTGCCCTTCACAGCACCCAAAAAAGGGGAGGGAAACCCTGGCAGATCTCCTGTGGTTGAACCAGCATCCCTGGAGGATGCTGAGCTCCCTCCTCATTTCCAGAACACCCTCCAGCACTTGCATTCTAAAGGCTTTTATCATTATTAAGGATATTCCTGTATATTCATCCCCTTCATTCAACCCCCAGCAGCTGATGGAAGGGTGGAAGATGATCCTTGAATTCAGAAGCAGGTAAGTTACACCTGCTTCCCAGAGTGACAGGAACACTCTCCAGAGCTGCTGCAGCCCCAGCAGAGCAGGCAGAGGCTGTTATTGACACATTGTCTTGGCTCATGCAAGTTCCCTTTGATGTTTCATAATCCCAAGGGTGCTGAAAACTCAGTGAAAAACACATTCCTCCTCCTACAGATCTGTCTCATCCACCAGGCACCTCCTCTGCACAGAAAACTGATCCCCAAGAGAAGGCAATGATGAATGGCTTTAAAAGGGTGGCAGCAGGAATGGCCAGAGCCAAGGACACCAGAGTGTCCATGCTCTAGGTCACTGTGGTCACCCCTCTGGGATTGATCAGCACTGATCTTGGGACACTCCCAACCCCAATTATTTCAACTGCACTGGTTATAATTAGTGACAAATAACTCACAAATGATGAGAGAGAGCTCGTCAGCAGCACTCCCTGCTCTCAGGACTGCCCGGAGAGAGGTAAATCACACAGCACATATGCACATAAACACAGAATTCCAAACCCAAAACCAGACAGAAGTTCTCAAATGATGCAAATGTGACCTTTCTGCACACATCTGTTTATATTCCTACAAACATAAATTGGGGAGAAAACCCAAAACCACTGGGGTGTATCACATACAGCACTGACAGGGCAGTGTTTGCTCAACTGGAAATAACATACATTTATATGTGTGTATAAAATGCTTTTATACTGAAAGCCAGACTGGATTCCCAGGTTAGAGGTGCAGCTGATGGGAATGTGAAGAATGCCAAAATGTGGGCAAGTCTGAGAGCTCCATACTGTCTGATTCCACACCTTGAGCTGAGATGGGGAAGCAGGGAAGTGGCTCCAACTGGGAGCCAAACACCAGCCCCCTTCAAACACCCCCACATCCGTTTGGAAAGGACGCAAAAGGATAGGGTGAAATAGGGTGATAGGATGCAAAAACTTAGGGTGAAAGTAATTCCTCAGCTGAACCTGATGCCTTGGTTTTCCACCCTCTGGAGATAGCAAAGGCTGTGGAAGTTAAAGCAGGTCACTGCTGGAGGAGAACATTACCAGCTCCCACCTCAATAACCAGCATCTTCAAGATTTATCTCATGGAAACCAGAGATTTCCAAGACTTTTCCTGCAGGGAAAGAGGCAGGCAGATAACAAACTCTGAGTTCTGGTGGTGGGAGGCAGCAGACAAGGGCAGTGAGTGCTGCCAGTGCCTCCAGGATCCCGCGGGGCCGGATAACGTTACCCTGCACGGCAGGGATGGTAAACGGAGACACGGCTGGAACCTGAGCTCTGGAAATTTCTGCTGGTGCCTTGAATTGCCCAGGTTTTGCTGGAGAAGAAAACTTCAGCACAGCCATTTCCTGGCCCACCATTTCATAGGTGTTTGGTGCATCCATTCAAATTCCAGCAAAATTTGAGGAAACTCCGTGTGAGTATTCAAAGTTCAGGTGGTTTTTAAACATGACCCCATGTCAAGGAATTTATGGAAGATGCAAGGATAGAAAGGATTGCTCTGCCATCAACACTCCCAGCGAAGGACTCGCAGTTTGCAGGAGAGATCTTGAGGCGAATTCGTGCAGTTTTAATTCCTTCCAGCGGAGGACAGTGGTTTACAGCACAAGGAATTGGCTGGCTGCGCTTCATCTGGAATTGCGCTTCCCATGGTGGCAGTGCAGGGAAAACACCTTGCCCAGGTTTTATGAGAGCTAAGGATGGAAAACCTCAGCCTGGCCTCTACCCATGTTGCTCCCAACACCAAATTTTGCTTTAAAATTCCCCTGGAGCTTCCAAGCGATCCCTGCAAGAGTGAGCTGATGTCAAAACCGCAACTGATCATCACATTCCTAAAGAGGGACAACTGGAAGCAGTACTCAGAATGCTGAAACATTTTAAGAACTTTTTTAGAATTATTTGTAGGATTCAAGATGTGTCAATTTAACTGTACAATACAGTGATTTTCTGGCTGAGACTGCACCTCTTTAAAGGCTTGATTTCCACAGGGAAAAAATCTCTTATGTAATATTTAATATTTGAAATAAAATGCTGAGAAGGCATGTATCTTAATTATTTAGTTTCTGACACATACCCTGCCTTTAAAAATTCAGCGTCTGACTGCAGATCTGAAAGACTTTCCTATAAATAAGTTATCTTCTCTGAAGCTGTAACAAATTTCAAAAAGTATTGCAATGGTTCTTAGTTGATCAGAGGAAGCACAGGACTATTAAAATGTAAAAAACCCACGTATTTGAATATTATTTTAAGGCAGCCATTCCAGGTTGCTGGAATTCTACAAAAAAGGCTCAGGGAGAGCAGCTTGAAAAAAAAAGGAAATTAATTTCCCTGCTCCCAAGTACCTTCTGTCCAACAAGTAAAGCACAAGATTGAGGGAGTAGTTACAGTTTCTCTTATCTACAACAGACCTGTTTCTGCAGCAAGTATCTTCTAAATGGAAAGCATTCTAAATTAATTAAACAAACCTCAAGAGACAGTAAACTAATTATTCTGGGCATACATAAGATGCTGTTGAGTTAATCTCTATGAACACAAGTGAGTTAAGTTTGTATTGACATATTGGGCCAAATTTATTGTCAGAGAAATTAACTTCAGGGGAGTTAAGCCAAGAGTGAATTTTTCCTCATTAAGGAGAAATAGGCCTATTGTCTGAAGTGTGAGGATTTAGAGCCTCTTGGGAAAAATCATATTGCTCTTCAGTTTTATAAGTGATGAACTCTTGCACAGAGTTGTGCTTTCAAATGCACAGAATTCTGTTTAACCACCTCAGAGCTGGGCTGTCACACGGGACCCCTCTCATGTGAGCCCTGACCTGAGCACTGAGGATGCAAAGCGTTCTGCTAAGCTGTGAAAATAATTATTCCTGAAGCTTCCCAGCAGCATTCAAAGTGCTTGTACAAGCAGGAGACACAACCCTCATACCTAAATTTAACACAAAGTTTATTTAGTTACCACAAAATATCTTTGTTGTCTACACTTAACCTAATTGAAATATTTTTGAATGAACGACTCAGAGAAATTTTCATCCACTGCAATTTTTCCTATTTAAAAATAATCATTCACCTAAATTTTATTATTACTGTGCTCAACACAGGGGCTATAGAATGGCACATATTAATATTTAAATTCTTTTGTCCAGCGGAGCAGAACTCAAGGAAGTTGTTGCTAACACTAATTAAGAAATAGATATAGAAAGGATCCAAACTGTCATGAAGATCATATCTCGAGATGAGCAGTGCAAGCCCCACCTGCTCAGGAGATGGTCCCCAAACTCCTTCAGCTCCAAAAGTTCACCTGACATGACCCCAGAGTCCTTCCCTGAGCTAATGGGACAAATCCCATCACATGTGGCAGGACAGCATTCCCAGCATCCTGGGGGACTCTGTATGATCCTTAGTGCCCCTTAGCATCACCCTTCCTTCCAGACCTCTTCTCCAATTAATGTTTTTTTGGAGATTTCCATCTCCACAATTCAGGGATACGACTCAGCACTGCATACTAAAGGTAAAGCATGATTCTTGTTTAATTTATCCTCTTCTCTTTCCACCAACCTCTGGTTCACACAAGCGTCCCAAAGAGAAATCTATTTTCAGCATGGCCAAGAGAAACTCAAGAAGTGCCTGAGGGTGGAGTGAAGCAGGCTTTGGATCATGCTGAACTATTGGGAAACATTTGTGAGAACTGGCACAGCTCCATGGAACCAAGGGAACTCCCTCGACACGAGGCAGAGGCCTCAAAGTACCCTGAATATTTTCTGAAGTGATGATAGTTCACCTCTTCTCCTGGAGACATCTGTACTAAGTGCCATTAGTGCTGTCACCCCGAGTTGCTTTTCAAGAGTCCTTCCCACAACGTGAGACAGAAAAACTAATCAGAACTCAGCCTGACCCGGGTCATGAGGGCACGCAGCAATTACCACCCTGCACCTCCCACAACAAGCAGGAGAGAGGAGAGCTCGGGCAGGAGGTTAGTCCCACTGGCCTTGGGATCACAGCCTGGCACCTGCACCTCCTCTGGCCCCACACTTTTGAACTCCACTCAACAGCAGTGCAAACATCAAGCTTCAATCTTGTTTAGACTTTCTCACCATTATCTTGGCAAAGGCAGCCTGAGCATGGCTTTAAATACCTCTGAAAAAAAACACGTTAAATTACATTAGGGAAACATCCAAAATTACTGGTTTTAAAATCAAAAACCCCCAGTGCAGAGTATTATGGTAATGACTAAGAAAATTGCTATAAAAGCCAGGAGGTTGTTTTCTTAGCAATACCAAGAGGATCTTTGCCATTGTTCTGCCAAGACTCACAGCAGTGCCAGAGATGTTCAGTTTTCCTGAGGTTCATCTCTGTGCTACAGCTGCTGCTTCAGCCACTGAAGAGTGGCAGCCTCCTGGAGAGCTTTAATTAAATAAAAGGCAATTTTAGAGGGTGGTGGGGAGCATCACTGCTATTTGGATGTCAATTGACACAAAGCTATATTTGCTCTTTGATTATGTTTATAAATGGCATTCAAATCAAAAGCAAAATTATCGCTGAATGATTCCACTTAAATTATTTATCACCAGAGTTTACGCTGAGGTGGTCACTAATTTCGGTTCTTTTTTAGCACATTTCCTCCAGGAAAGAGTAAATCTCCAAACTTCAAGCTTGGGATTCCTTTTTTCCTGGATGAGTATCTGATGTATTGGATGTGTCTCTAGTGCTGTTCCCAACCAGGATGAAGCACAGTGCCCATTTTCCAGGGATAACATGGAGGAGGAACTGGAAGATGGTGCCATTTTCCAGGGATAACACAGAGGAGGAACTGGAAGATGGTGCCATTTTCCAGGGATAACACAGAGGAGGAACTGGAAAATGGTGCCCATTTTCCAGGATTGACACAGAGGAGGAATTGCAAAATGGTGCCCATTTTCCAGGGATTCCATGGAGGAGGAACTGGAAGCTGCTGCTGCTCACGAGGAGGAACTGAGGCCCAAGGCAAGGGCAGCTCTCACCCAAGAAGCAGCAGAGTCCCAATCAGAGTTTATTGAGGGAACTGTTCCCGATTAGAAGTGGCCGTGAGCACCAGGACCAAAACCTTTCCCCATCTCTGATCTGTCAGAGCTCTAAGTGCCAGTTGACTGTACAAAATGACAGCCATCCAGGCTCATCCCTTGCAACAACTGGCATCTGCTCTGGAGTCGTTTGAGTTGGTTTGAATGGCACTAATTAGGAGTAGTTACACATAAATGACATCCCAAAGACTTGACACAATAAACATTGCTATCTAGTGCCATTCATTTGCTCTCCCCATTCAAGCACACACAGTATTTACGATAATTTCCATGTTCGCTGCCACCTTTATCCCACAAATAAGGTCAGGAGACAGACAAACAAATATGGGAAGAACCACATGGAAGTTGAATGCATAATAAGTTATCAACTGCTCTTTAAAGCATGTGGGCCAGGGTTTTGATTGCTCCTGGAAGGTGGATGAGAAGGCTGCCTCCTTGTTTGACCTTGCAGAGAAGCCATTAGGATTCCTCACAATCACCAGGCAGCTTTATAAACACTATCAGAATTCCTTATCTTCCTCTGCTCTGCAGGCAGAGAACAGCACTAATGAATAATAAAGATATTTCTATTGTCTCGTGGTTACAGACTGCTAGGAAAGATGATGGAGCTCTGAGCTACCAACAAGAAACTTCTCAATTTTCCTTTTGCTGACTAAAAGTCCTCTGTTTCTGCCTCAAGTAAAGGCAGCAACCACCAAGTGGTTTTCTTTGATTTCCACCACCCTACATTTTTAGCATCCCACTGCCTGTTTTAGCCTTACAGCTTTTCTTTATCCCCATGTCATTGCACGTGTCTTCAGCACCTCACACAAACTCTCTCACAGCCATAGTGGCACAATGTTATTTTCAAGCACCTTTAAATAGTGCTGCTGATTAAATAACTCGTCACTAATGTGATTTCAGGAATCCAGAGCATCTCCTAAGGTGTAACCTTTACCACTAATTGCAAATATAGAACAGAAAATTAAGTCAGGCTGACAGAATTAAATCAGGAGCTTTCAATGCAATGTCAAATTTCTGACAAACTGCATATTACCAAAGAACAAACTATTTACCAAGTGATTACGAATTTAAATTTTCTTAAGGATGTTTTGGGGCAGCACATTTTGTGTACAGCTTTGTAGAAGACGGAAGGAGAATAATCCCAGTGGATTAAGAACAGAATGCTCATCAAAGACTACTGGGACCTGTCAAATTCTGAACCCCTTCCACCACCTTTGAAAAACTGGAATGTGCAGCTTCATTTCCATTGTTTCAGCTCTCAGGCAATAAATCCAGACTTTTTTTTTCCTTAACTAGTCCCATTCCCAGCTTTACATGTGCACACACTTGCAACAATCTGACAGGAAGGCTTTGGAGTCTTCATTTGTTGGAGTCACAGGATAAAAGCCAAACTCCCTGTGCACTGAGCACATCAGCACAGAACAAAGGAGCATGAATAGAGACTTGATTTTGTGTCCCTGCTCATATCACAGAGCATGGGAGGCTCAAACAAAGCCTCCACAGATGAACCACTGCTCAGGCACTAATTAATTTTTTTCCAGAACAGAGACAGGTAACACACAACTTTCTTTTTACTTAACAGCCTGTTTAACTCTCCCTGTGGATGATCCAACTCCAGTTGAACTATTTGAGCACACACAGATCTCCTGGAAATGCTCTAAATGACAAAAATGCTCAAAGGCTTTCTGAGGGTCTCCCAAGGCGCCTAAGGTGAGCCACACCCAGTGTGTGTCCAAGGCACTGCAGAGGGATGGGCTGCACCTGAGAGATTCCAGAGGTCTGGGAAACATTTCCAAGGACAACCTCATGGTTTTGAAAACCTGTCATGATTCTGTCCCACAAAGGCCACACTGCCTTCAGCACAAAGACATGTGGGAGAGTGTTTGACAAAAGCCAGTGTCCCCCTGCCTTTCACCAGGTGAAAATGGTGTTCTCAACTATGTTTTACTTGTGTCAACTCTTTAAAAAGGAGATTTTAAATCCATTTTCACCAAAACCGTGTAAACTCCAGAGTATCAAACTTATGAAATCTCAGGAGAAAAGATTTTCAGTGAAAATATCGTCCTGTCACGCACTATGAGATGAAGCCCATTTTTATAAACTCAGCACTACCAATATCTACGGGACCACATTGACATTTCCAAAACCAGACAGGCACTGGGGCTCCAGCCTCAACACTGGTGCCAGAACTTCAGCATATTTTACCAAGGCAGAAGTCAAAGCAGGCTAAAAATTATGCAACGTTCTTTTCCATTCAACTTGATGATTATATAATCAGATGCTTTTCAATACCCCAGCAGTACCTCTGTGTGTGAGTCCCTGAAAAAGACATTCTCAGTCCATCCCTGCCCACAGCAGCTGCCTATTCTTTCCTTCCATTAAAAGACCAGTCTGGAGAAAATGGATGTGTCTTTTCCCCTCAAGGTACTCTGTTTTGACAAAGCACTGCCATTCCCGAGGCACAGATCCCCAAGACTATAATAATCATTATTTTGTTAAAGCATCTGCTGGGATGAGAAGTAATAACTAGGTTATTTCCTTTTTTAACTTGTTACCTTAAAAGTTCTCTCATCTAACCAAGCAGAAAGTCATTTATCACAAATGCACAAATTACATCTGAGATGTGTAAGAATATTCTTAGTAGCAGCATTATATTTTAGGAAATAGTGGGTCAACTCAGAGTTTTATGTCTGTATTCACCAACGTGTTTCAAACATGGAATTTTATTAAAGAAATTCTTTTATTCACTACATCACTTTCAGCAGCCTGTTAGGAATGATATAAAGATAAATACATTTAAAAATCTTTTGCTTTCATTTGAGATGGCCAAAGGAGCAAGTGAATCAAGAAGCAGTTGCAGTACACAACAGGATGGAAAGGTTAAGGAAATAGAGCAAAGTGTCACCCGACAGGCATAAGAGTTATTCACTTCTTTTTATCACTAGGAAGTGTGCAGAAGTTCCAGAAAAATCTTTGGAACTGTGAAATAGGAACTATTCAGAGGATTCATTTGCACAGCAGCCCCCTCATACCTACAGGTTATCCCAAAAAATCTGCTCCATACCTGCTCTGTGGTGCAATCAGCACTTTATTCCCTGGCAGAAGGTTGTGAATCAGTTAAGAGCCAGAGCATTCTGTTCCACATTGATTATTCACCCACACAAATACAATAAGTGCTAAAAAATATCCAAATGCAAGTGTGAATGACCACATTTCACTCTAGCATGAATTTTTTAATTGCACTTCAAATAGTGGAGCTGCTGTTCTAAAAAGCAGAATAAAAGCACCAGGCTTGAGGTTAAGTTGTAGACATCACCCCAAACTCTCCAGAGCAATTTCCATATGGATACACAATGTCCTGCACTGCTTTTCAGACCAGTCCATCCATAACAGACACACACACCTACAAAATGGTTGTTTTTCCAGCAATTGCCAGTTACTCTGATTAACCCCTAACACATTGTCTTCCTTTGTGCCCTACAAGAATCAAATCCTAAGCTAAAATTAATTAGAAACTCAGAGCAAAGCATGTCTGTGATCAGGCCCAACACTTCCAGGCACAAGTATCCTTCTTACAGTGTTTCCTAGCAGCACTTTTCTGGGTTTGGCCTTCACAGTTGGTTTTCTGAGGGGTTCCTTTTGTGTTTTCAAGCAGGATCTCTGGAGTTAGATTGTTTAGAACCAGCACAGAAGTGTTTCCCTAGAGACCTTGGAGATAACTCCAGATTCCTGCACACAGCACCTCCTTTCTATTCCTAAAGCAGCTGGATTTCCAAGGCCAGCCTTCCCTTGCTGGCAGTCAGGCACCTCTGCTCTGGAGCCTCCTGGATGTGTTCAGCTGTGAATTATGGCTGGAACACCCTCATCCTGCTGCATCCTGCACTCACAACAGGGAACAAGGCACTGACCTTGCCACTGCACTGAATAAACTCTAAATATAACTTGATTTCCAAGTATTCTTTCACCAGTTAACTGTTAACTCATGACAACAGGCAAGTTTTGTCCCGAGGCACGCGTTTTTCCTTTGTTGTCCTCTTGTTCCAGGTTAGGATAAAACTGGTAAAGAGTCAAGATGACATTCAGGTTGTTTCTCCAGGCAGCTGCTTGATGGCTTCAGGGGGGAAAGGCAAAATGCACCCGGGACAAGTGATGCACCAACAG
>VYZP01036006.1:1326-18095 GCA_013400635.1 Hypocryptadius cinnamomeus
TCAAATTTTTTTGCTGGCAAGTTTCAGCTTCTTGGTTCACAGTCCATGTGATGGTTTAGACATCAGGTTTCCAGAAAGGCAGGGATGGAATTCACATAGTAATTCACAGTTAACTAAAAGTTTAAGTTAACTAGAAAAGGGAGGAAAAAAAAATACCTGAAAACATTCCTCCTACTTACCAAGTTTGCTTTGTTTTCCACATTTTTGTTTACACACAGGATTCCCATTCCTATACCCACATTACTTCAAAAACTGCAGCCATAGAGCATCTAGCTGCTTTGGGTCTTCATAGTTTAAAATGTGAAATATTGAGTTATCAGTAAGTCTGAAGATAGGAGCTGACAATCTGGGTTGAGCACAAAGTGTCGATTGAGAGAATTCATGAAGCCTCCAAAGGGTCCCTTCAATTTGTATGTGCTGTGTGGCGTAAGATTGGGATAGGCTTCCCCTTTGGCCAGGTGTAAAGGACTCACTCAGAAAGGCAGGTTTGGGCTGGGTGTCCTCAGTGCAGTACAGCAGCTGCTCCGACTTCGTGTGGAGACAGAGCTTGTGCCAGAGGTTGTTTCCCATCTCTGCCTTCCAAGGGGGAAATCAGCTAGTGATGTGGAGAATTTGGTCTTTTTCTGGGGAGGGCTGCTCATAAACTTCAGGTTTTCTCCCCTGATTCCTATCCTCTTGGTACATTTCTAGCACAGACTTAGGCAAGGGTCACTGCCCCTCAAAAACAAAAACAAATGGGAGAGAACCTGGTCGTCAGGTATCACAGCTGGCCTGGCATTTTTTTCCTCACTGCTTTGATTTTCCTGGTGGCAGAAATGTGGGAACCCAGCACAGGGACACAGAGCTTTACTCAGTCCTGCTCTGGAAGTGGAGGCATGGAGGCTGTTCCTCCTTCCATGTGCTTCTTCCAGTCCCTGTGCAGGTAGATCTTGCAAGCTGGTGCTGACTTTATGCTCATGTGTAAAGCTGAATGAGGTGCCAGATGTCACTTGCTCACTGCTGCCAAGAATTGCTTTGAACAACCTCTGGTGGCCAGCTGTGTGCTGTGAGTGAGTTGGTTCACTGGCTGCATCAGGGCTGGAATTACGGAGTTCCTGTTGTGCCAGCCCAGTCATGTCTCTCTGGGGTGGGTGCTGCTTCGTAGGGACCATGCAGCAAGCTCACCTTTGGTCACCTGTGCTCTGCCAGCATGGGGGCACACAGACAGAGGCAGTCTTTGAGTTGAAAGGTCAGAGGAGGAGTAGCCACAAGTGCTGCCCATGCTGTTGCTGCTGGGAATGTCTGGGATAGATGCTCCTTTGCAATCTGTATTCATTGAGTGGTGCTGCTGGGGCATTTGGGTGCCATGGGGTCTCCTGATGGGGAGCTCAGTTCAGCATCAGCCAGGAGCCTCACCTGGAGCAAACAGGTCCTGGTGGGTCTCCTGACACAGACAAAACTACAGACTTTCCCAGCCTGTCAAATCAGAGTAGGGGAACAGGGTACCAGGAAAAGTTTTCCTCACCAGATGAAAAACAGCTGTTAAATTTTTCCACATTAATAGGAAAATGTCTTTTGACCCATGTTGGAGTAAACATCAGTGTTATTTTGTTCGTGGCATGTGCCCTTGCAAGTGCAAGTGTGAAATCAGTGTACAAAAAAAGTTTATTTCTGAAATTTTTTGTCTTGGGGTTAAGAACCATAGCTAGGAACTATATCAAAGAAGAAAGCATGACTTGTACGTTGACTCATACTCACTTATGCTTTTGTTTTCAGAATCGACAGGAAAAAGGATAAAACAGAAAGAAAGATTTTGGACAGCCAGGAAAGAGCATTCTGGGATGTGCACAGGCCTGTGGTAAAACTATTTTTGAATGAAGAGATTTTTCAGGTTTTGACAGGAAAAGTTTTATTGCTAGTAAATGTTTTATGCACAAAAACATTGCCCTTACAGTCACCACGTGGATTTTCCTCACAATTCAAAATTCACTAAGTGTCTGCAAGATTATTTGAGACATTCTGGACTTCTGTACCTATGGAACTGTTGATTTGGAAATATGTGAAAAATATGAACTTTGGAAAATTATTTACTGGGCTTATGAAAGAAAAGCAGCTTACTCAGTTTGTATCAGACTTCCTAGCAAAAGCTAGGAAGTTAGCTGTTTCCTTTTGGTTCCAAAGTTAGGAGTAAGTGGATTGAATGCTAACATGGCATCCTTGAGTATATGTAGTCTCTTATTTAGCAAGAATAATTTATGGGACACAAACTTCAAGAAAGAGTTTTGGACAAGATCTAATAGTATATTTTATAAAGGTGAGGTAGGATGAAGATTCTTAACAGAGGAATAACACAGTTACCATCTCTTTTCAGCCAGGCTGTGTGAACACCACAGAAATGGACATTAGAAAGTGTCGCCGTATGAAAAACCCACAAAAAGTGAAAAAGGTCTGTTTGAGTTCCTGGTTTTGGTTTTTGCTTGTTTGGAGTTGGTTTGGTTCACTGTTTTCATTTTCTTTTAATGTAAATCATACTTGACACCTACTGTATATGAGACTTACCCAAGAGGAACAAAAAAAAAGTGTTCTGATAGTACAAGTTCTGTTTTGTTCTCCTTGGGGAATTTATTATTTCAGTTTTACCAGCAAAGTTGTGCTGACTTGATGGGTGATGGGTAGAGCTGAGAAGAGCATTAAGGATCTCTGTGTTCCAAATGTCTGATGGCTCTGCAATCCCATAAAATTAAAAGGAATTGGCAAAAATATCTAGGTCCCTTTTTAAGAAATTATATGGGCACAGATAATGAGATGTTTACCTGCCTGAATCATTTCAAAGGCTGGATCATTAGCAACTTAGGTGTCTTTAACTTCCAGCAAGTTTGAGTTCTTGTATGTATACGAATTCATAGAAGCAATTAGATTGAAGAAAACCATTAAGGTCATTGACTCAAAACCTTAACCTAACCAAGTCCTTCATTAACCATGTTCCTGTCTTTTAAATAGTTTCAAGGATGGTGACTCAACAACTTCTCTGGGCAGCCTTGTTCCAGTGCTTGAAAACCATTTCAGGGAATAATTTTTTCCTGGTATATAAACCTCTCTCGGCACAGCTTCAGGCTGTTTCTTCTTATCTCATCACTTGTTGTGTTTTTTGACAGAACACTGGACTCCTGAACTTCCATAAGTAGTTAAACTACAGAGCTATTCATATGTCTATTTGAAGTTTTACTGAAAAGCAGAAGCACTAAGTGAAAGTTCAAATGGTATTACTTTCAGTGCAGGTGTCTTTCCTGAAAATGAATGGCTACAGGTCGGTCTGCAGGTTTTTGTTTAGAGAAGTTCATGTGACCCATTGACTTGACCTGATTAAGCACTTTCTTCAGTATGTGGTTTTACATCAAGAAATTAAATCAAGTGAAAGACAGTGGCATAGAATTAGGTTCTAGTATTTTCTTTTACCACTTGGCTCACCCCAGTGACATCTCCCAGTGTTCATCCTGCAAGTGTTAGCACACACAGCCTTCAGAGTTCGTAAAAATTATCATTTAAACATTTAAAACAAACTCTTCTCTTAACATGCCTACAGGCCTTCTAAGTGCAGGCATCAGCAAGAATGGTCTGATCTGTAAATTTTGCTTGGGGCTGAATAATTATTTACCTGTGTGGGTATAAACAGTAGGAAATGGCTGGCTTCTTACCTTACTGCTTTGCATACTGCACTGTTCCTCATTGCGTAACAGAAAAATGCTGTAATCCTTTGGTTTGTTCCTTGGTTCCTCCCAGTCAGTGTATGGGGTTACAGAGGAGTCTCAGCCCCAAAGCCCCGTACACCTGCCCTCCCAACCGGTGCGCAAAACGACAAAAGAGGATTTCCGGAAGCAGGTAAGTAGGTGGCTGTATGGCAGCTCTTCTGAGAACTGCTCCCAGAAAAAAAAGCCTAGAAAGTTACTGAGATACCAGCAAAACCAATTGTATGCTTTACCTGTCCTTGATCCTCACATACCTATCCTTGAGTCTCACTTATGTAAAGTATTAGTAAGTATTCATTGAGCAGTGCAGTTGTATGGTGGTATATATTATGAGTAACACTGACCTTTGAAACTACTTTTATTGTCTGTGCCCCAGACACAGACAATAAGGCAATAATTCCAGTTCACTGAGGATGTCTGAAAAGTGGACAGTGACAAAGGCCAGTGAGCTGGGGACAAGTGGTGAGAAAGGCATCGTTCAGTGCATGACTGTTAGACTGTCCAGTCAGAGCTTTTAGGAAATTAGGAAAAAGTTATTTGGACAATCATGCCAAGGAATGACCAGCCAACTCACACGTCCTTGCACTGGCATGAAGAGCTCTTCCTCAGAATTACTTTGCTGCAATAAGCAGCCCTCACTGAAAGACAAACAGGAATCACTGGATCAGCATTTTACTAATGCAGCTTTAAACAAGTTTCTTAGGCAGCCAGTTTTTGGGTGGTATTCTGAACTAAACCTGGATGCTACATTTCTTGAGCTTTTTTGTCATGGGCTGAAGAACTGGTTCATAGCACAATGAAAGTGTGCTGTAAAATGTTACTGGTCTTGTGATGCTGGTCAGTAAGAGGAATGGGAGAGCAGAGTGTGTTCGGAAAAAGGAGATCATATTGTACCCTGAGTAGTCTAGGAACCTTGGCCCCAAATATGTGTCTTTTCTACTTTCAGTTATGTCTTGTGAAGCTTCCCCTGGGGCTTTGCCTTTGGCAGTGGAGCCTGCTATTGGAAGCAGTTAATAAGCTTCTGATACCTAGGGAAGGGTCCCATTTCCTTCTGAGTTACTTTCAAGCTGTTTGGAAAGAGAAATCAATAGTGTGTTGGGATATTGTCAGTGCATGCTGCAGAACTCATAAATTGTTAATGTGCTTGTCGTCTCTCTTCTCAGATAACTTTTCTGAACATGCAGATAGAGAGACATTGTTTAAAGATGTCCAAAGTAGCAGAAAGGTGAGTGTCCCCATTTTGATGATTTCCCATTCTTTCCTCATCTCCAGTTTGGCATTTCTAGAAACAGAGCAGGCAGCAAAGTGCAAAGGCTTGACCCCCTTTCTGTGCATCAATCCTTTCCCCTCCTTGACCAGCTGTGCTGCCTGCCTGCTGGCTGCTGACACTTCTGTACTCACTCTTCTGCCACTGAGCAAAAAAATAGGTGAGAAATGAGGACCTGTAATACTGCAAAAGAAAAGAAGCATTCACAAAAGAAAAAACTCTTGTGTGACTTGTTTCCCACCCCTTCACTACCCTGTGGCTTATTTTTAGTAAAGTAATTCCTGTCTCAATTTGAAAATACCCTTTTTTCCCTTTTTGGCTGAACTCTCAGTGCTTGTCTCTTGTTAGTCTGGCACAGCCCTGGGGAAGGAGCTGTGTTTGCATTTGTGGCACATGGTGTTCACATCTCTGTTCATACTGGGGTTGTAGGACCAGTTCCTGCTCCCACTTACGTGTATATGAAACCCTTAGAGAAGTACTGGGGCTGTACCTGGATTACTCAAGGCAGTGTTTTAAGGAGTGGATTCCTAAGAAACAAATCAAGGCACAATTTGACTTGCAGAATATTTAGTTTTGGTAGAAAAGTATGAATAGGTGAAGAACAAGCTCAAATTTAATTGAGTATGACAGCTCATTTACTTAGGTACTTGTAAGTTATGCACATTTGCAGGGTAGTCACTGAGATGAAGGTAGGGATAGCCATGCTCTTCAGTGATATCAGTTTTAAAGCAAAACTGTGTTGAACATGAAGGATAGGATAAGGGCTGGTTCCTTCTAGAGAAACAATAGAGGAGTTTTTATTTCAGCAAAGCAAAATGGGAATACCCCATGAAATGTGCTTTGCAGTGCCTGTACCTGTAGTTAGCATGCATGCACTAAACCAGGTAAATTAAATGGTGAGAGGCCCAATGTAAGTTCTTATTGGCTCATCAAGTTTAGCAATTAAAATGAAAATGTGTCCAAATAAAGAGAAAATATTCAGAGGCTCCCTGAAATCCTGCATGCAATGCATTGTATGACTAAAATGAGCCCATTTATATTTATGTTTTGGGCTTTTGGATCTTTTCAATTAAGAACATACACTTGTACTTAAAAAAAAAAAAAGTTATTGTACTGAATTTATTTAAAATGACCTTAATATACTAAGACAATAATAATTTTCCTGGTTTGAAAGGGTTGTTTTGGTTTTTTTTTTCTTTTTTAATTGCTTTCAAGTTGGAGAATAAATTGTTGCTATCAAAACCTGTTCAAAATAATAACCAGGAGAAAAACAAATAAAATTAAAACAGTCAAATTACAGAATGACAGAGTAAGCTGAGTTGGAGGGGACCCACCAGGATCAAGTCCAACCCCTGGCCCTGCACAGGAGAGAGAGCCCTAAGAATCACACCATGTGCCTGAGAGCATTGACTCTGGGGAGGCTGTTCCAGAGCCCAGACACCCTCTGGGCAAAGAACTTTATATTTCTAAATAATTATTAATAATTATAAAGAATGAAAATCACGGTTGTTATCTTTATTTCTTGTGAGGAGGTGTTTGGTCTTGTGATGACTTTGAATATTGATTTGAATATTGGCAATATTGATTTGGGAGTCCCAGGACTTGATGTGGAGAGTGGTGGGAAGTGCAGTCTGGATGTGGAGCATTGCAGAGCAGGTAGGAAGGAAGCAGGGAAGCTGATGGGTCCAGTGGCTTTGCAGGGGTAGGGACTGGTGAGGAGGAATGAACATGGAAGACCTAACATGCACAATTGCCTGAAAAAAAACCTGTGGGGCCTTGAAAGCCCCATGAAAACACTGATTACAAGCACTACGAACAAATTTGCTGTGTAAGGAGATGCTGTTATTATCAAGTCAATTTTCAGGCTGGACCCTGCTCTTGGGACAGTTTAGGTGACAATGGGGCAGATCAGGGTACAGGAGATGACTTCTTGGCACACTCCCTCCAACAGTCAAGCCTGACAGTGGCACCATCTGCCAATGTTTCAGTATAGCACAAAGGCACTTTCAGAAAGGATGAGGGAAGTAACAAGGAGCAAATAAATCAGGAAGCAGTAGGGCAAACAAGTTATAGGAATAAGATATAAATTGTTTCAACAGTAATAGATCAATTGTATTTATTTTCTATTAATTCACACTATTCTTGGGATAGTCCTTGTTTATCAGAAGAGGAAGGCTCTCCGAAGGATATCTTCAGCTTCTGTGAGATGAATGCTCACTGCTAAAGATTTTCTTTCCCTTCCTCCCTGTTCTGCTTCCAGGAGTAGATCTGTACCAGCTGTGGGAACAGGCATCCCTCAGCTGCTCCACACATATTGGAAACTGTCTTTCTTCCACATCCTTTCTCCCCACTTGGGGCCTGTGCACTGTCAGTTTTAACAACTGAGCTTTGAGAACTGTTGAGCAAAACTATCAATATATTCTACCTATTGTTTTCCCCGACTGCATTGTGCAGTGTTAGTACAATTTCATTAGACACAGCATCACCAAAATGGCTGGGGAAAAATGAGCATCTTCCCACCAGAAGCAATCTCAGTTCCCTGGATGAAAATCTGATGAAAAGCTATCCTTTCAGCTTCTCATCAAAGTTCCTGCGAAGGCTCAGCAGGCCCCCTTGATTGAGAGACAGTTGGGTTCTCAAGGCAAGCTCTGCACCCTTCAGTCAGCTGTTCCTACCGCCTCTTCTACTGGGTATTCAGTTTATCACCCAAAAGGCCGGGTTTGCATTTTGACAAAAATGCTTTTCCCTAGGAGTCCCCTGCCTGTAGCCTGCTTTAGACAATGAGGCAATGATTCTGCTGCTGCCATTATACTGAATCAGCAAAATGTGCTTAGAAATTCTCCCTTGTTTCATTTTTGTTTTTTCCCCCTTTCCTTTTTGCTAGTACTTGTACTAGCACTACTGATGCCTTCTTATTATTTTATTAGGAACAATTCAGGTTTCACAGCAGATATCTCCTGATTGATCCTTTTTGGCTTTCTTTTCTTTTTTAACCAACCCTCTCTTTCATTGATGTCTAAGGGACTGCTGCTGCTCTGTGAAATTGGACGCTGCTCCCTCCTCCAACCCTTGACCCACAGCAGTCATGAAATGTAATTAATGAAATGAGATGAGACAGCCCCGAGTGCCCTAAGGGGCAATGGGAACCTGCTGTGGTTACAAAAGTGTATGATTTTAATGCCTTATGATAAGAGCTAGGACAAACAAAAAGAAATAATTACTATAGAGCAGTTCAGGGAAACTTTCTGCCTTTTATGACCCTTTGTTTCACAGGGTCTTTTCATTTGCCTGCGTTTTTGAGATGTGCAGGACCAGAGGTAAAGTTTAGCATGGACAATCACAGTGCAAGTACATTGGTTGTTCAGTATGATGACACATAATTAACTTAGTTAATTACTTGGCAGACGTAGGCAAAAAAATAAAGTGCCTTAGAGTATTTCCAATATAGACTAGAAGAGATATCTTTTGATTTATTTCATATTTGCTGTCTTTCTTTTGTAAAAATGCGCCCCTAGCCTCAACCCCAGTGGAATTCCTGAATCCTTTATGCAAGCAGACACAGTCCTTTCCCCAGAAAGCTCTTTGATTCTCATCCTAGTAAGGAGTAGAGGCTATATGCCTTAACTGGCTCACCATGAAGCAAGCCTGTGTAAAGGCCAGGAGTTTTTCCAACATGCATATTATTTACTGTTCTCTAAGTTAATTATTACTGTTGAAGTATTTTACAATAGTGCTGTTAGACTAAATACTATACCAACATAACTAAAAAATTATCTATAGGCAAAGCTTTGATGTTTAGGACTATTTTCCTCCAAAGATCTAAGCATATTCTTAGCTGCAGCCCATGACCCTGTTTAGGTGAGTTTCTCATAGTGCATAAATTTATGTGGGTGCAAAAGTTTGCAAAAATGAAAAGGATGAGAATAAATAGTAACATGCAGCAAATGAGCAGGATGACACATACTTCATACTCTTCCCATGGCTCTCTGGGGGAAGTCCTGACATAGCAATCCAGTTGTTGCCTCATCAGGTTTTTTGGGGGCATCTCAACAAGCTTGAGGAAAATGCTGCTGTTGAGGAAAATACTGCAGTGAGCTGGTGGGTGTTTGCAGAGAAATCCTTGCATGCATCATCCTTGGGAAAAGGGTCTCCTGTGATTGCTAAGAAACTGACTAATCCCTATAAATAAAAAGAAGCACACACAGAAACAAAACAAAAAAACACCACAAAAAAAAAAAAAAAAACCAACCCAACAGGATAAAAAGAAAAGCTGTTCTTTTCTGACATGTGACTAAGCATTCAAAGCCTTTCTTTATTCTTTTTTTCCCTTTTTTTTTTTTTCCCTGACAGTCTAATAGCCTACACAGAACAGTACGTGGAATATGACCCCTTTATAACTCCTGCTGAGCCTTCCAATCCCTGGATAAGTGATGATGCAGCATTGTGGGACATTGAAATGAGGTAAAAATTAATTGCTAGTTTTAACTAATGCGAGAGTTGTCTTGCCATTTTGTTTGTATGGTCTTCACATTGCCCTGTTTGGAAAGAAAGTTGTATGTCTGTACTACAAGATTCAGTAACATATGTAAAGTTTATCCCTGGTATCTGTGAATTATTCAGCCTTTCCACTTCCATATGGCTTGATGTATGGGACTCTGTAAGTCAGGTAATGGATGTTCTCATACCTGTTGAGCACATGCACAGACTCAGGTCTAGGAGCCTAAAGCTGTAGGATACTGCTAAGACAAACTTTTTCCAGCACTTCTCATTTGACCCCTGGGAGCCTGCTCTTCCCGGCTGCAATGCTCCAGCACTCCTGCCATGGGATCCCATGAAAGATGCTGCTGGATAACGGGATGAGTTGCAAGTGGTGGCCATTGCTGCTGTGCAGAGTGAGTTTGGCACAGGAGCCAGAAGAGTGTAGCTCATGTGTGATGTGTGAGACTTGGCAGGTCAGAATTGTAATAGGTTGATGAGTGAGTTTGGGCCCCACCTGTTGGTGAACAAGCTGGCTTGTCTCTGAAGTGGTGTCAAACAGATGGAAAGAGGGAGGAATGTCTGTAGGATATTCAATGCCTTGCACCACAGAGAGTTTCTCAAAAAAAACCAAAAACCAAAACAAACAAGCAGAATGCTGCAACAGAGATCATGTTTTGCCCATGTGATGCACCATGTGGTGCAAGGGAAGTCTGGCCTGTGTCTGTGTGTCTTGCCCTCACAGGCTATCCACAATCCTAAAGGGGCTCAAATTGTCCTGCCTGCCACTGTGCCTAACAGCTCCCACAGCAAATTTGAATGGAACTCCCATGCCCCATATTACCTTCACTACTCAATCACATCCTGTGGCCAGCAACTGCAAGGACTCAGCAGATTCTCCAGTGTTTATTGTTGCCATTTGGCACCAAATCTGAACTTGGAGTTCACTTTAGCAAATCTTTGATAAGAGAATGCCAAATATAATCCTGTGTGTTCTTGAATAATAATTTAGAGATGTTATTGACCTAAGAAAATGGATTCATAGGGAATCAGTGTTCCAGGAAAAGGACAAAATTTTTCCTCATTTAAAAACCAAGTAGTTTGGGATGTGAAAGTTGTTTTCACCTGCTTCTCTGGTAGTCACAGAAATCCATTATTTTCCTAACCTCTGCCCCTCTTCACATAATTTTAGTATTTATTTTTTTCTTAGCTAGTTTCTCTCATTTTCTCCATCCTCCCTAATAGGACTAGTGCCAGATACAGCCCTTGCAAAATACTGCTGTTTAGAAGCCCTCACCCACAAGGTAATCCAGGCATCCATTATTTCTGCATCTGTTGACGTAGCTGCAAATCCCAGAAAAGATGTCTGTGTCCCTGAAGAATACAATTAACCTGATGTCACAGCCTTATAGGAATTTAAAATAAATGCTTGGCTTCTGCTATGATTTCAGAGTTAAGGAAGGTGATTTTCCTGCAGATGAAAAAGAGAAAGCTATAGTGTGGGGAGATGGAAAAACAAACAGCTCTGTGTTTCCATTTTATTCTCTATTGTAAGAAAACTAACTGCATCTGCATCTAGTTGCAACTTGCATGAATAATTAAATGATCCCCAAGATCCCCTTGTGTTGCCTGCAAAGCTGTTTCCTCAGTTAGGAGGGCAGAGCCCTTGTGCAGGAAAACAAAGAGCTCTCATTGCCAGTGGCAAGGCTGGCTGCTGAGTATGGGCAGCCCCATGCCACTAGAGTTCATCCTCCATGGCAGCCAGGACTCAGGAAATGCCACAGAAAGCATTCCGTTTTAGACAGCACTTTGGCCTTTTTTTTTTGTGTGTGCCAGAACATTGTGAAGCTGCAAGAAGAGCAGGTACAGATCTCTGGATTCAGCAGGAAATTCCCTGAGCTTAGATTGTGCATGGCTCTGCACAAGCATGGCTTTGTGTCCCAATGTCCAGGCTGGCTCACGTAACAGGGAGGCTGGATCTGCACCTTTGTCTGCAGCACTGCTGGCTCCTGAGGGAGCGCAGGAGGAGCCATCCCAAGTGTGCTGCTCCTCGAGTGAGGACATGCCTATCAATTTTGTTTAGCCTTTACACCAAGAGAAAATGAAAGCAGGCATTTTATTTACCCCTTTGGCTTATTTGTCTTCAGCACAGATCGCCACTGTCCCCTAAGGCTCCATGATTAGGAATCGCTGTGGACATGACGAGACACATAGTTTAATAGATATGTACTGTTAACAATGGCTCTGCTGTCACAAATGTGAGCAGCTGAGCTGTGCTCTAATGGTTGTCTCATAGTGTGACGCCATCACACCAGAAGCTTTCAAACACTTTGTGAGCCCAGATTACGCTCTGATGCAGGCTGTCTCATAGGATCCTCATTGTGATTCCCAGGCCCCACCTCTGCCCATAGGCATCTCTGCAACATGTCTGGCAATTCAAACAACAGCTTATGTAAGTTAGGCTGTGTTAAGAAATAATTAAGGAGAAAGGTTGCTGGTGATTTTGGGTGCCTGTGCATCTCAGTATCCCAGCTGAGACACAAAATTAAAGTCTGATTATCATGGAGAGTAGGAGGAAGATGCTTTTTAGTCTTCTGAGAGTTAGGCATGCAAAAATCAGAAGCACTAAAAAATGAAAGACCACAAACCAGTAATCATTTTAGATACTTTGCCTGCACTGCTTCTTAGTGGAACTTCTTTTCTAATGCAAATGTGGACCTGAAAATCTGAAGCCAGTTCCAAGTGACCAGGCAGTACTGTGTGGGACACAAGGAAATACTCTGGAGCTCACCAGTGACCCAGGGAACATTGCTGGGAAATTTCTGCCTTGATGCATAAGAAATCCTAAGGTACATTTGAGGAGATATGCAAGAAGTGCATAATGAATAATCATTTAGGCATGGTATGCTGTTCTTCCAAATGAAACCTACCAGAAATTGCTCTGAAAATCCTATCATTCACATTGTCTCTTATTTCACCATGTATGTAGCACCCAAAGAGTGTCCTTTAATGATTCAAATGATGTAATTATTTAAAGTCCTCCAGTTGCTTTAATGATGATCCTGGCCTTTTTAGGGTTTTTTTTGTTATTTGCTAACTTGTATTTCTGAAAAATCTGGAGAAAAAAAACAACATCTCATCTAATAGTCTTCCTCCCTTCACTTAGCAGAAACAGCAGCAGCTGCTCGGACAGCAGGCAGAGATGCACATTCCATCTGTTTTTCCCCTTCTCTCTCCAAACAGCAAAGAACCTAGTCAGCAGCGTGTGAAAAGATGGGGTTTCTCCATGGATGAGGTGCTGAAGGACCCAGTGGGACGAGACCAGTTCCTTCGTTTCCTGGAATCAGAATTCAGCTCAGAAAACCTCAGGTGATACCTTTTCTGACTTGACTAAATGAATGGGCCTGATCCTACTCTCTTGCATAGGTGAAATGCAATGTTTGGTATGTCTTGAACTGCTAAATATACCCATTTGAATAAAGATGAGAATGGCAGGGTTTGGCCCACAGCGCTGCTACAGATGCCTATACTAGACCTATGTGAGTAATCTCAGAAGCAGTGTTTAGCAGAGCCAGTGTTGTCAGCTGTCTTCTGCATGCAAGGGCTTGCAGTCTTGCATGATGTGATGAGATGCAGCACATTGCTCCTGAACCCCCTAACAATATATAGGATTTCTATATTGTGTGTGTCTGAGGCAGGGCTTGTGTGAGGGAAACAGTATGGACATCATGTGACTAAGAACTTCGCAGTTCTTAGTTGCAGTCAGGTTTGCAACAGCTACTTTTAATTTTGGCATGTGCTAAGTATCCAACAGCTTATCTCACCTTAACGGGACTCTCTGTGTGGGGATTCTGAGTATCTGACTTCTCAAGTTGTGAAGAAGTCAAAACTTCTATTATGAAACATTGTGTAGATATGCACATGATCCTTCATCAGGCTGAGAGCCAGTAAATCCCACTTTTTTACTGAATAACACTACAGAGGTGCTGTTGTGGTGCTGTGGTTGTGTCTCAGCACGAGGATGGGTAGAGGGACAGGTTCTTGTGGGGTTTTCTGGGGCAGTCATGTTCCATGCTGAGTGAGCATTTGCAGGGGAGGCCAGAGAAGCTGCAGGTTCACTGGCAGAACTGTGTCTGCTCTTGGGCTGAGGAAATCTGCTGTCACTGATCACACAGTCAGTCTGGCTTTGGCCTTTGGTCATAGTGAGCAGGCTTGATGTGCTCTTTTTACAGCAGATAAGAACCTGACTGCACAGCCTTTTTTAGTTATGGTTTTTCATTCTATTTCATCTAGAAAATACATTACTAAAGCATGTGAACAATTGTCACTGTAGTGCAGTCGGCTAGCCTGCAAGATCTGAAAGAGGAATTCCCCAGAAAGTGATTTTTAATGACATTGGAACTTACCATCCTATTTATCAGGTTTCCCTGTCCAAGGAGAAGTACAGAAAGCATGCCAGCAGCAAAACAGTGAAAACTCAATGCACTTTATTGTTTTGAAAAATCTGAAAGATAATCTGTAAGAAAACAAGGGAGTGTTACTAATTACACAAATGAGCTTGAAATTTTATTGCTAAACAGGTACTGAACTTGCATATGCTTACTGCAGTTATGTACAGCGGCACTTATTTGCAATTAAATTGTAGTGATGAAGTGCAAAATTAATATACTGTATTAAAATACTCTTCAAATTAGTGCTCTGAAATTAATCTGGAGTTTGCTAATGAAATCCAGCAGGTTTTATGACTAGCGTCTGTCCCCCATGTTCATTCTACTCAAACAAATGGTGAAAGTTTGATTATGAGGAGGCAAACTTGTACCTTCCTTGGTCAGTCAGAGCTGCTCCTCCTGCTGATGCACATTCTCTTTGATTTTGAGATGTAGTGAAGAGAGGTGTCAAAATCAGTGGGCTGGCATAGACAGGTTAAATCCTGCCTCCTTTGTGGAAGACATTGGCATCATTCTTAGTATGGGAACTTTGCTATCGTTCTTATGGCATCATTATGATGCTATTGGCTTTTGTGGTATTATTATCTCATATTGGATACATTAGCAAGCCTGCTTAAAGCTTTAAATAAAAGGATGCAAAGGCAGAAATATTAATGAAGAAAACTGGAATATAATGAATGATTAGCGGTAATGCTAGAGAGAAGAAGGGTTCAGGTGAGGCAGAGAAAGCTCCTTAATTCTCACTAGGAGTATGTACCATTAAAAAAAGCAACTGCTGGATGCCTACATATGCAAGCAAAATCTTAAGTTACACTCAACAGCAAAGTTGGGATCTGCCTCACCTGAGCTGACAGCTCAGAAGCCATGCTTTCTTTTTATCAAGTATCCTTTTTAGAGAGAGAGAAGTTGAAGAGGAGTCAGTGAATCACATGAGAAGGATTTGTTTCAGCTTCAAGTGGAAGCAAAACTAAAAGCCCCTAAATTACACCAGAAAGCTCCCATCTCTTGTTATCATAAACCTGGAGAGACTGATTCAATTGAGTGCATGGCAGACAACTACAGTAAAGTGAGACACATCCCACCCAAACCCTGGGAAGGTGTAAGAATTTTCTGAGAGCGCAGCACTTAGCACCTTGCTAGAAAAGTAACATTCAGATTAACAAAAGTTAATTTTCTCGGGACTCTCTTCCCAGTAACTACCCAGACATCTTGGAACTGTTGCAGCAGGGATGTGTTATCCCTTGGGAGTGTCAGTAGGATCATGGGAGTATCCTTAGGATTAACGCTGGCTGGAGCCCTATAGGTCCCTATGTTGAATTTAAGGCAGATCTGAAAAATTGACTGCTGGAAAACATAGAAATTCATGGTAGAACTAGAAAAGATTTTGTGAAGTGTGTACTTGAGAATGCCTTGGAAATGAATGTAATTCAGTAATATAGCAAGGGGACCAAATTCAGCTCTTACACCTTGTGGTTCGAGTCCCAAATCACAGGGCTGATGGTGGTGGGGTATTTCCATCTCTTCCTAGCTGAGAAAAATTGGTCCCGGTGGGGTCTTGGGTGAGGCACTGCCAGAGATAGCGCAGTACACTGGACTTGATGACCTCCCACATCACCTTCCAGCTGTGTGTCTGTGTTCTAATAAACTTGCAGGATCTTGTCCACCAGTCTCCTGGGCTCGGCTGAGCCCTGTAACTTACTTATTTATTGGCTGTCCATTATTTATGTGGGAGCAGGAAAGCCAGTCAGTTGGGTATATTTCTCTCTGTTTTTATTTTAACTCTTTTCTTGCTCTGTTTTCTTTCTCCTCTCTGTTGTTATCTTTCATCTACAATTTGTTTTGACTTGGGTGATTTTTGAAGTACCCAAAATATAGCTGACAAAATGCCAAATTTAAAACAAAATAAGTAAGAAAGGATAAGAAAAGAAAGGGCATCAGAGAGTTATTATACATTTTTTATGACCTGGGAACCTTCTGAGACATCTTGAGATTGCTGAGATGTTCATTTAGCTGGTGGATTGAATTTTTTTTCTCCCCTAACTTTAAAGAGTGTCAGCTGGAAACAGCAAAGTGGGAATATGGGACATGGGAATTTCACCCGAAGGGAAAGGAGGCTGCACACCTGTTTATAGACCTCAGTGGGAAACACGTGACACTTTGTGGGAATGCACTGTGGAGCTGGCAGTGCATGGATGCAGGCGCCCTGGGCCTTATTGCTTGTGAGCATATGTTGAACATGGAGATCGCGGGAAAGGAGTTTTACCTGCAGAAGGTGTTTATATCCTACATGACTCCTAATGGTTGAAACTTGTTGCCAGTTTTTTCCCCCCAGTTTTCATCAGGAAAGGAGAAGTTCAGGCAGTGAGGAGAGCTCATATATGCAGTGAACACACCGAGCCACCCCAAAGCCCCTTATTCCCTAAATAAAGAACGTTCCCCCAGCAGTTCCGAGGCAGTGCCAGCGCCGGAGAGCTAAGCGAGGTGCGGGCAGTGCCGGGATGGTGCGGGGCAGTGCCGGGCGGTGCCAGCAGTGCCGGGATGGTGCGGGGCAGTGCCGGGCGGTGCCAGCAGTGCCGGGCGGTGCGGCGCAGTGCCGGGATGGTGCGGCGCAGTGCCGGGATGGTGCGAAGCAGTGGCGGGATGGTGCCAGCAGTGCCGGAATGGCGCGGGGCAATGCCGGGCGGTGCGGGGCAGTGCCGGGCGGTACCGGCAGTGCCGGGCGGTGCTGGGCGGTGCGGGGCGGTGCCGGCAGTGCCGGGATGGGCCGGGCGGTGCGGGGCAGTGCCAGCAGTGCCGGGATGGGCCGGGCGGTGCTGGGCGGTGCGCGGGGCAGTGCCGGGCAGTGCCAGCAGT
>VYZP01036006.1:18133-121719 GCA_013400635.1 Hypocryptadius cinnamomeus
CGCGGCAGCGACAAAAGGGCTTGCCTGCCCCGCACCACTGAAAGGACTTGCAGCAGAAAGAGGGCCTTGCACCCTGGACGCCGGCATGCACCGCGTGGGAGGGCAGGAGAGGAAGGGCGGTGAGGGGGAGGTCTGCGGGACGCTTGCCCCGTGCCCACCGACGCTGCGGTCTCCTTGGCAGGTCCCCAGTGTCCCTGCGTGCAGCTTTGCAGCATCTGCCTGCCCCCAGCTTGCTCACCAAGGACAGATTTTTGTTGGTCTTGGCCATGCCAAGCTCACCACGCCAAGGATCTGACCATTAAACAACACGAAGATGTGAATATTGCCCCTGTCTGAACTGCATGTTGATTTTATCAATTGGTTTCATTCATTTCCTGGCTGAGTTGTTCAAAGTTGGTGACTGGAAGAAGGTTTGTGAATGGTTAGAGATGTGAGACCGGAGGGGCATGAGATAGTGGCATGGAGCTACTGGGGCAAGGAGAGAAGTGTGCTTGGATTCCGACCTCAGATAGTCACTGAATTTACTGTCAAGCTAGGGGTATTGTGTCGACCCCCAAGAAGGGGATACCACACTGCCATTTTCTTGACTGTTGTTTCTCAGCTTCTGGAGTCATCCCTATTTTGCCTCCTGATCAGGAGTTAAAATTAATTTTTGTTTTACAGTATACCACAGAAGCAACCAGTCCCCCGCTACTCACCCTGTCTTTCCCCAGCAGCCTTTTCCCTGGGGGACATCTTTGAACAGCAGTGACCAAGCACCTCTGCAGTGCCCTGCAGGGAGGCAGAGTGCACACACTGGGGTCCAGGAGCTCTCTGTGCCTTGGGGGATCTGTGGAGGATAAATGCCATTGTGGGATATCTTCTGCCAGTGACAGCAGTTTAATTACAAGCTGGATGAGGCTGAAATGGTTTTTGTCACTGACAACACTTTAGGACACCATATTATCAGCCTTCTCCAGTCCTTACATGCTGTTTTATAAAGGACAAAGAACCTGTGATCAATGCTGTTGTTCCCTCTGTGCAGACAGTCCCTGTGCCAGTTCTGCCCTGTTTAAAGGGCACCTGTGGAGAGGACACACAAGGAGATCTCCCTTCTCCCCTCCCCTGTGCAAAGGTGTCTGCTGGACATCTGTCTCCTACAGAAAGAGAAGAGGCAATGCAGGATTTTCACCTGACTCCTTGTGAACTTGTGGCTGGGCTTGTGCTTCAGAAATTGCAGGAGTGATTGAGGGAGTGCATTTGCACTTTATAATTGAGCAGAATTTCCAGCACAGTCATTGTATGTCGGCTCCTTTCCTAAGTAGAAATACCTGCTTCTCTCTTGTAAATGCTATAAATGCCATAGGAAGCCCTGCTTATGCGTTGGCTTCAGGTTGATTCCTTGTGGCAAAGAATTTGCCTTGGAATTGAAGCTGTAGGGCTGGGTACCCCTCTTTGATGTTACTTGATTTTTGGATACCAGCTATAGTGAATAGCTTTGAAATTTTTACCAAGACAAAACTCCACTTTGCCTTGAAGAGGACATCCAGCCTTGGGCATGAATTCACAATTGCTTGCAGTAAAAAGAGCTTGTTCTTGTTACTGTCAGGTTGGTCTGGTTGGTTGGTTTTCAGATTGAGCCAAATGGTTATTAAAATGGATGGTGCTCCTGTTCTGGCAAGCTGTCACTTCACAGCGTTCCCAGTTCTCTCACAAGTGTGCTTTCCCAGCCCGCCTCCCCAGCTCCAGGGGCAGAAGATAAGCCAGAAAAAAAGGTTCTCTCTAGCCAAGTGTTTGTCTGAAGTGTCCCAGCTACTCTGGAATGATTAGCATCTTTTCTCCCTATGCCTTTTCTGCATTCACATGTTCCTATTACATCTGAAATTGAATGATAAAGTATTTTGAAATAACGGAAGCCACATATGGCATCAGATTACTGCGCTGTGAGTGCCACCCTTTACTCTCTGCATGCATGTGATAAGTGGGGGTGTCACTGCTCAAATGACAAGGCAGGATATCAGGTGCACTTAAACTCTCAAAGATGGAAAAGGACCAACCATGCACACTCCTCCACCAACCCCAGATACTCTTATTTCAGTTCGTAAAATCAAACATCACCTTGTTAGAACCACAAGTATGTGACTCTACAGGTACTGATGTAATGTTGGAGTGTACCCCAGTCTGTTTTACTGAGCTGCCAAGGAAATGGGAAAACTATATGAAGGAGTATTGTCAAGTGGCTTGGGTGAGTCAGGGCTGTGGCATGAGGCCCCATGATGATTGGGAAGAAGCAGCAGACAGGCACGGAGGATTTAGCCTGGCCTTGCATGTTGTGTGAATGTAATTTTTTTCCCAAATTCACTGTTTGCCTCTATTGCAGGTAGGATACCAGGCTAAATGGGGTAGCAGCGTCATTTGCTTGCAATAACACCACTGATTCCAGGGTGCTGCAGGGCCCAGGAACTCAGGGCAGATAACCTTCAGGGATACCTTCTTGCTGGAAGATAGAGTTGACCAAAACAAAAGGCTGCTGGGCACCATGTATCTTCTGAATTAATCACCTGAAAGAGCATATGTCTTTCAGCAATAAATAAAACTAGCACCACCAACAAAATGTCTTTTCTTTTTCCTAGGATAAAAGACAAAAAACATGCATGTCACTCTTGCAAAATATTCTGTGGTCTTTGTTTTCACAGATCAAGATTAAGGATTATGTGCTTAGTCATCAAAGGGATTATCTTCTCAGTGTTTATGAACTTACTTTAGTCTGTAAGCATAGCCTAATCAAGAAAATACCCCTGTAAAATTGGAGTACGGCATGACAAGAGTCATCTTTTCTCATGGCATCCATCTGAATGCCGGTCAATTTACAAGTAAAAGAAAAATATCTCTAAGTTGCATTGCTACAACTTCACACTGGAAATGATATGAATGTTAAGTTTGTTCTTCATTTTACATCCCCTGTGCATGACCAATCCTGCAGGCAGGAATGACCAGCACATTGCAGTGGGGCTGTGGGAGGCAGAGCCTGCTCCTCTCCTCCAGCTGCATAGCTCTGGAGGTTTCCTGTTTGCCTACCTACTCTGACACTTCTGCAGGGGCAGTTTGAATAAGAATGTATCACTTCTTAAAGTCAGTGTCCTGGTCTTAGCCAAAATATAAGGGGTTGGTGTAAAGTACATCACCCCTTCCCCTTGAAATCATGGTAACATGGAGAGTCTTCTGTGAATTTTAATAGATGCAGGATTAGGTTCTGTATCTGTTTTAGGACTCTGCCTAGGCTTATTCCCAAAAATCTTACCTAGATTTCTATCTTTTTGTCTTTTCTGCCCTTTTAATTTTGCCTAGTACAGGTTTTGGTTGGCTGTCCAAGATCTCAAGAAACGACCTTTACAGGATGTGACCACGAGAGTGGAAGAAATCTGGCAAGAGTTTCTAGCTCCTGGGGCCCAAAGTGCTATTAACCTGGATTCCCACAGCTATGAGAAAACAAGCCAAAATGTCAAAGACCCAGGAAGATATACATATGAAGATGCACAGGTTAGCTTTTGGTTTTATGGAACTACTGTTAATGAAACTCTCAGTTTTAATATGATATTCCACTATCACATTGTCACTGTTCACTTGTAAGAAGAAGGAGATGCACAGTTTGAAGTGACTTTGAGGATATCTATTCAAGCTGGGTAAATGATATTTTCATTGAATCTATCTGTTATAACAGGCTAAGGCTCCTCTGGGAACAAATGTTCCAAAATCTACAAGTTTGCAAGGTGCTGCAAGCTGGAGCCATGTCTCAGAGAAAGCACAGGTGAAAAAGTGCTATACAGTTCAGCTTGTCTGTCTGTGCTACCTGTCACCAAAGTCTGGCATAGTTACAGAATGGCCAATGTCATATCAAAACTCTGGATAATACACTTTTTCTGTATTTTATTTATTTATAGCTAATTATATCCCCCTGCCAAACCCCAAATGCAGCAGCTCCCTCCAGCACAGCTAGAAATTTGTCCACCAGACAATACCTTAGAGTAATGATAGGACAGTAGGCAATGCAGTGAGCTTAATCCTTCCCTCCTAAGGCTCCAGATTTATCAGGGAAATTTTACAGATAAACTGTACATGGAAAATGCCTTGAGGAAAACAGATAATTTGAGAAAAACTGCTATAAGCAAGGGTAAAGCTGCATAACCTTCTGGAAAGTGAAAATATAATTTTCTAATTTTAAAAAAGAAAAATGAAGAAGGGATGATTTGGCAAATATTACTGGGGACACAATTAAAAGATATCCTCCTCATAATCATTTTATCACAAGATGTAGTAAAACCAACAGCAAATAAAAAGAATTCCTGGGTTTAGGGATTTTTTTAATTGGCATTCAAAGGCAGTTCTTCAAAATACTCCACTAACAAAATACTTTCATCTCGGGGGAGATGTTGTGGACCACTTATACAAGGTTAGGCAATGAATTTTTCAAACCAGCATCAAATACTCTATTTTCCTGAATGCAATCTTGGTCCTTGGGGCCAGCATAGAAGGAATTTACACGAAGTTACAAGGCAGTCCCCTGTGAATATCAGGCAACTTAAATGCCCTTTCTAAAGCTGAGAGATACAGGAGTGTGAAGACATTCTGGATAAGATATATTCTTTGCTTGGCAGTTGTAGTGAAAAAGAATTGCATGCATCACCTGAAAAAAATGATGATGACAAAATGCAGGCTAAAGTAGATAGGTGAATAATGGGGGAATTGATTAAATTGATAAGTAGAAGCACTAAGAATAAGATGAATGTTTAGATGATGAGTATTTAATTAGAAGAAGACGCAGAGGATTTAGCCTTGAACTGATCAGTTCACAATGTAATTGCCATTCAAAGGGGAGTTGATACAATCAAGCTGGAGCCCTGGCAGTTAGACTGCAATTTTAGCTCCTTGGGTTAATTTTATTTCAGTGGATTTTTACACCGACAGATCTCTTCAGTTCATCTGTTGTAGTTCATGGACACAGAAATATGAGGCAAAGGTAGACCTTCAAGGGCCAGCTGTGGTTATCTTGGAGATTGAATCTACTGAATCCTCAAGAGAGGACAGCACAATGTGGAAGGTGAACCCAGTTACCTTCTTGGGCAGGGGGCTTCTGGTAGCTCTCCAAAGGCCAAGCAAGCTGTCTGTGACTGCTTGACTGGATAGCTGAGAAGGCATTCTGACACAAGCAGGAAGAAGCAGGACATTGCTGAAGGATGTAGTGCCCTGGTAGAGTTTTTACTGGCTCATCCTGGAGAAGGGACGTTTTTGTTTGCATATCCACTTCATGGGAGCCAATGCAGATCGCCCCAGGGTGGTGTAAATTTCCCAGGACCTGCTGTGGTGTTTCTCACAGGTCAGCCCTGCCACCACAG
Organism: Hypocryptadius cinnamomeus; assembly: GCA_013400635.1. NCBI lineage: Eukaryota > Metazoa > Chordata > Aves > Passeriformes > Zosteropidae > Hypocryptadius > Hypocryptadius cinnamomeus. Next base: position 23,506 of record VYZP01036006.1, read on the forward strand.
AGGCTCTCGTCCGTGAATCTGCAGCAGCTGCCTTATCTCAGCACCCTGGCACCAGGAGTCCATGGGAGCTCCCACACATCCCACATTCCTAGGGACTCAACCAGATACAACTAATCAAAACACCCTCTGTGGGAGGGGAAAATACGAATGTTGTCCTGTCCTGAGTAGTTTTAGCACAAAGAGGAAAACAACTGAAATGTCCTTGTGAGTAAAGAACAAGGAAAAATTTAGTTTACTCAACAGCACATTCTTTGAATGCCTTCAGGTCTGAGCCACTAAGAGGAAGGAAGAGTGTTGGCTGATCTGAGAAAATTAGTTCGATACTCCTGCAGTGGAAGAATAGGAGAAAGTGATGTGGCACTCTAGTTGTGACTTGGAGATCCACAAAATGCCAATTCTGTATAAAAAGCACTGGAAATGGACACATCACTGTACTTGGGAAGGGCAAGGTGTAGCAGAGCACACTGAGGCCAGCAAATGCTTTATAACAGGAAGTTGAAAGTAAAGCATCATTTGTTATTGGGTGCTTAATAGTCTACATTTGATGTGCTTCTTTGCACACCCTTGGCTCCCAGCCCCAAAGAGCTCTCCCAGATGCTGCTCAACCATCTGGTAAGGCAACTAGCCTGCATAAAAACAGGGAGAAAAGAGGCTTTTGGCAAACATTCCTCTCACTTCAAACCTCTGGTCCCCAGGCCAGTCATGGTCTGAAAGCAAATGGGTCCTCTGTTTAAGAAAATCTCAGCTCCAAATCTCAGTCCCCAAAGTGCTCCTAATCCAAACTTGAATTTGGTGTGCATTTATTATTTCAGACAGACCTCTCTCTGAGATGGATTCCTGTTCCACAGAAGCCAGTGTTGTGCCATTTCCCCATCTCAGCTTAAGATACTTGCCGTGCTGTGTCTCTCAGTGCTGCTGCACTCCACTGTCCTGCACTGCTGGGCTTGCGTGGAGCTGCTCCTCCTGCCGTGGCTCCTGCAGGTGCCATCACCCACCCCGTGCCCGGCTCAAGCTGTGCCAGCACATCTCAGCTCTGAGCAGAGTGTGCTGTGCTGGCTCAGCCTGCACTCCCCTCCCCAGCTGTCCAGTTTGTTGGTGTCTCTGTCCTTGAGCAGCCCAGCACTGCTTGTAGCTCTGTCCTCATCATCAGCTCTGCCAGCTTCTTGGTCCGCAGCACCTTCTGTCATTTTAGTCCTGGGCCCCTCTAGAGGGGAGCCTACCAATTTAGCTCATTATTTTCTGCTCTTAAACAACTGTCCTCTGAGTAAAATATTATGATTATCAAACCATTTTCACTGGGGAGCAAAACAGCTTTTAATACAAGGGGCATCGTCAGGAAAGGTCAGTTCAATTAAACAGTGAAGTACTTAGCAGGATGTAAGCTCCCACAGGAGTTATCAGCATCATTGAACAACCAATGTGGGGCCCTGCAGTATGAAGCAGGCACCGCCAGCTCTGGGCAGTAAATAGGTTTGGGTCCATCTGAATGGCCTCTTTTGGCTAATGAAGCTGCTGACAGCCCAAGTAATTCATCTTTACATGGGAACACAGAGCTGTGAGTGTGACAATTATGGCTTATCTGTACATGTTATTAGTTTTTTAACCATTCTTCCCCTACCCCTATCAAGAATCTCCTTGCCTCCCCTGAAACGTCTTTTTGCCTTCAGAAAATCTTTAATCCCTTCCTCTGTCCCTTGGTGTTGGGAGCTAGTATCACCAGGATGCATTCTGCTTCCTCTGGTTCCATTTATGTGCATTCCCCACAAATGTTTGTAGGGACATTTAGTCTACATTTACTGGTAGACTTCAGAGCTAGGTGTACCAGAGTCAGGTAAGCCACACAGTTGTCTTTGTAATTCCTTTCCTGTTTTCTTTGTTTATTTTTATTCTTTAATAAATAAAATAGAGATTTAGATTGACATTCCTTTACCTGAACTAACCAGCTGATGTTTCTATGAAGATAATTCAGGGAAATTCAATTCTAATCCAAGCTCTGTTAGGAATTTTAACTGTTATTTTCAGATCCTTGGCAAATTCCAGAGCAGATTTAAACCATAATGCTAAATTCCAGGCAGCTCAAACCAGAAATGTACCTGTCCCAGATTTGAAGCATAGAATAATTTGGGACAGGAGGCACCTTTAAAGTTCATCTAGTCCAGCTGCCCTGAAATGAGCAGGGTAGATCTTCAACAAGATCAGGTTTCTCAGAGCCCTGTTCAACTTGACCTTGAATGTTTCCAGAGACAGGGAATCTGCCACCTCTCTGGACAATCTTGGCCAGAGTTTCATTATCTTCATTGTACAAACTTTCTTTCTTAAATCTAATAGTGAGATCTGAGCCTAGTTCATGCTCTCAGCTGCCTCATGTGTAGTTCTGTTTGTTCTGGACTGTGACAGAGATACAAGTCCTTGCAGGATTCATCAGTGGTCAGTCATCAGTTTGCATTCTGGTTGTATCAGGAAGCTCAAGGTGCTGACAGAATTTGACAGGATCCTGTTGAATTCAAACCAAACTCCCAAGTTTAAACAAGGAACTCTTGGAAGTGAAATGTTATTTTTTACCAAGAAGGGAAAATGAGGGGGGACTTCTCCTAACTTTGTGTTTTCAAGCATGCACAGGATGTGAAAGGCCTGGTGTCTATTCAGTGGGCATAGAAAATTCCTTTTGTAGGTCTGGAGCAAAATCACAGCATGGAAGGAAGATGTGAAAATAATCATTCATTGTGTGTCTGTATTATCTTTTGTGTAAGAACTTGGAGAAGCGTTATTCCTATTTTCTTAAAGTTTTGTTCAGTCACCCCGGTTACGTGTGTGCGTGTAAAGGACAATGACTAAGGACTGGTTGGCAGTGCAGGCAGCCAGCAAGGAGACATGGGGCAGACCAAGGTGCTCTGCCTCTAAGAGGGGATCAAGTCCACCTGAACCAGTGCTGCTCAGAGACATTGAGCCTGTGCTGTGGGGAATTGAAAGCATTGCTACATGACATCAGTATTCACACGTGAATTGTGTGCCCAGGGGTCCTGGGGGCTTTTGACAGCCTGCACCTTCCTGTGGAGGTTAGGGACTGCACAAGGACTTGACCTTTATTCTCTTCTCCTTCTTTGGCTCTGATTATGTGGGATTGGAGGAAAAAATCCTTCCTTTCACTGCACTCTAGTTCTCTTCCTTATATTTGGGTTATGGTGACTGCAGAAAACACACAGAGTCTCACTGTTGTGTGTTTATTGCAATTAGAAGCGAAAGTGCAAGCTCCCACCCTTGTGGATTTCACAAAACAACCTACAATGGAATCTAAAATCAAGAGCACCACCCATACAGCCAGAAGAGTAGTTAGGTGTCTGGAGCAAAACTGGAAAGTGATGGTGGAAGCTTACACAGGTGTGCCAGATGCTGCGCAAAGCAGGAAACAAAAGACTTGAAGCAGAGGTTTACATAGGAGCAGATAGTCTGTGTTATTATTTTCCTGTTTTGCTTTGTTGGGAGGTTTTTTTAAAATGTATGCGCCACACATCAGAAAGTACTTTTTTTATCTTTTGCCTTCCATTTTAATTTGTAGTTTAGCAGTCATGTTATATGAAAAACATCTACCATCCAGCCTTTGTCTTGCTGTTCTCTTTCTGTCTCTGAAGGCATCAGGGATCAAACTACTGTCTAAGCTAATGTCCTTCTGTCACACACGAGAAGAAAAAGGGCCAGGAAAAAGTCACAAGTGACCTCTCTCCTTGCAGACACAGTGACAGAAGGCAACAGATCTCTTCAAATGAAAGATCATGGGAATGGGGTAACAAGAACAGTCAGCATATTCCCACAGGACAATAGTCTGCCTGTTATTCAGGGTGCTGATCCTGCCAAGCTGTCTAAAACTACATGCATGAGTATTAACAGTGCCTCAGTGCCAGACATTTCATACCTCCAAAAAATACCTTTAGATGGATTACATGGGAAAGTCTCTAGCTTGCTCAAAAATTGAATTCAGCACTCAGACTCTGGGACTCTTGTGTCAGTGGTGTGCACTGGGCTTCTTGAAAGCAAGAAACAACTGCATGTCAGATCCAGAGCAAAAGAATTTCCTCTTCATGTGAAGGTCAGGAAGCTGCTGATACTTTTTCTTTTCTCCCAAATAGGGAGTGAAAGTGCTTGCAAGTGCATCCTTTCATCTAATCAAGAAGCCAGAACTCCAGGAGTCCACTTCTCATGGACTTTGGGGTTATGGTCTCTTCCTGCTAAACCCATGCACTGCAGGAACATTGTGGTCTTTAATTTTTTTAAGGCGTTGTTACCTTTTTGAGTGTTCACATTCCTAATTAAAAATTTAAGAAAAAATCCCTGGGAAGATCTATCAGCAATGCATTTCATATCTCTGCTCAGCCCACAGCAGGTGTGAATGTGGGCTGTCAGGATGGGGTTTGCTCGCAAACAGTTAAAAGATTTCAATATACATTTGGACTCTGAGATCTTGAGTTCAACCACTTAATGGCAGCCCAAGATGACATAGCAGCAGATATCTTACAGTCAAAATGTTGATGAGGCATGGAAAACTGTTTATCCAGTACGTGTTCTCTAGGTAGGCATCCAAGCAGGGTTGGTGTTCCCTATCTCAACATAGCCACCTTTACTCAGAAGCTGTGTTCTGCTTGTTTCTGTAGGGCTGTATCCTGCCCTATGGAACACAGAATTCCCCACTGAAATATAATTTCCTTCTACTGTGTGAGGGGTTCTGCATGTTCCTCTCCTTGGTACAGTTCAGCTTTTTGGCAGGACTTTTCACAGAGAAAACAAGGAGGAGGTTGCTGACACCCTGCAGGTGTCAAGGTGTTGACCAAAAGGTTAAGTAGTTACACCTCATAGCTGTACCACAGCATGCACAGGAGGGAAAAGCCTCATCTTCATTGCTGCAACTCCTACATATTGTATTGTTTGGAAAAGAAATGCCAGTCTCCTGAATGCTACAGAAGGTTGTCCCCTCCTCCCAGGCAAAACCTTTTCACTTGGGCTTTTTGCCAGTAGCCAGGATTTGGCCCATATTGCGAGAATCAGCCTCTTAGCCATGATCATTGTTCTCAAAACCTAAAGCTGCTCATATGGCGTTAGACTCCCGGCAGCCCACTCTTGTCTCCCAGGATAGCCCTGGCTATATTTAGGACTAAATCCTCCTGCAGTACCAGGCTGACCCCTTAACTGCACAGCAATCAACAACCCTTTGCCTCTAGTCCTCTGCACTGCGTCTGCCATTGACCCTCAACAGCTCTGCCCTCACATTTGTGTTTGAAGATATGAAGCAAACCAGTTGTCTCATCAATTTATAGAGGAGCCATAGCTAAATTTATGTGTTTCTTTTATCAATGTGCTTTTCCATGAAAGATTTACATTGTGTTTCCAACTATGTATCTACAGGGCTAAACAAAGAATTTCTGTATATTACTCAAAATGAGCTCTCATTGCTTACAGTTATCCCTCTTGCTAAGGCTTCTTTCTTACATTCCTGTGCCTTCAGCCCAGTGTAATTTCATTTGTGGGCTGAAAAAAAACTATGCTTTTTAGTTTAGCAGGGAGGTTGGTCTATATTACCAGATATTTATTCATCTTTTTTTTTTCCCTTAGTAGTAAAAACAACTTGCTTGAGTTGAAGAAAATGCACCAGCTAAAATTTGGTGTAAATTTTGTGCCTTGAATACTTGAGACTGGCAAAAAAGATTTTCCAGACCAATTCACTCTTGACCAAGACCCTTATGTGCCATTTAGCAACCTGAAGCATTTATTTTCCAACTATAAATCCAGGACAGCCACGCAGTCCCGCAGCAGCCAGAGCACCCAGTCCTGCCTGGCCCTGCTAGATGGCAGCACTGCCGGCTAGCAGAGAGGCTCCAGGAAAGGGCTCATCCTGGTTCATGCAGGCAGGCAGCTCAAACAGCCACTACAGCATTTTTGAGAAGAGTGAAATCCTAAATGCAGAGACCAGAATAAGCAGATCCAGAAGCGCTCTTAGTGGGGATTTGGAAACATTAAAGGGAATTAGAATAAAAAATACGTGTTTTCCTGCTTTCTCACCCCTACTGGTGTTTTCCCATCAAGTTCAATCAGGGCAAATGTGAAGGTCTCTTCTGCAGCTTCTTCACTGTTTGGCTCATCTCAGCTGTGCCTGCTACCAACTACTTCAGCTTCCAGAGCTGGTGCAGCAATTTTTACTGCTTTTTCCAAAGCTCATTTTAGCACCATCATTTAGGTTGAATGCAGTTGATCATAATCTCTCCTAAAAAGTGTTACATTCAGTTTTGGCACAAGCAACTGCTAAAGAGGAGTAGGTGTCTTTTACTTTCTTTGGCTTTTTGGGAGATTCTGGTGGTGGTGTGGTAGGGGGTTCTGCTGGTCAAAGAGGATTCTTGAGGATGAGCTGGGAAGAGTACAGCAGAGTTGACAGGACACATATCTAACAACCTGTGGATAGTAGGTTTTGCTGACTGCAGTATGTGTGTGTGCTGGCACAGGGGTTAACCTCAGTTCCTTTGCCACAAATGTCTGTGCAGAGCAGAGGTGCCGACAGACAGGCACTAGGCTGCTGCCAAGTGTAATTGGAAGGTGCAGCAGTCACACACCATGTGCTTGCAGAAGTGTCTGCTTTCTCCTTCCCACGTCCTCTTTGTGCTATAGAGACAGCTCTTCCAAAAACAAACTCCAGGCAGGTTCTCAGCTGGCATCTCTTCCCATCCTTCCAGCAAAGGCCACAAGGTCTTCACTCAGGCAGCACTCTCTCATGTGTGAATCTGCAGTAAATTCCTCCTCAGTGCCAAGCATACAGGTGGCACAAATATTAGCATTCATTGCAGTATGCTGTTATTTATTTAGTTGTTTAATCTACTGCTTTACATTGCTTGTGGCCTTTTCTTTTAATGGATTTGTCTGACATCCTGCAAATCTCCTTTGGAGTTGGCCAGAGGTTCGGCTGCATGCTTGCAATACAAAATGAGTCTCCAAATCAGTTCTCACCAGTTAATACCAGGTGTTGGTGACAGGGTAAAGGAGTGCTCCAAAAGAATCCAGATGTTAGTGGGATAGCTACAGCAAGGAGGTTTCTGACCAGTTTTTGAAAGGCAGAGTGGACCCTTGCAGCTCAAGTACATCTCAACAGCTATCTAGCCTTAGTGTAAACTCCCAGAAATGAGCTAAAAATCGTGGAATATAATCATTAAGGTGGGAAAATAGCCCAAAGATCATGAAGTACAGCCTTTGACCAAACGCTACCATGTCAATTAAATCACAGCACTAAGTGCCACCTCCATTCATTTCTTGAACACTTCCAGGGCTGGTGATTCCACTGTCTCCCTGGGCAGCCCATTCCATTGCTTAACCGCCCTTTCTGTGAAAAAATTATTCCTGATGTCCAACCTCAACCTCTGCTGGTATAGCTTGAGGCCATTTCTTCTCATTCTGTCACTGGCTGCCTTGGAGAAGATGCTGACCCCCACATGTCTTTACCATCCTTTCAGACAGTTGTGGAGTGATAAGGTCTTCTCTGAGCCTCCTTTTCTCCAGGCTGAACAATCCCAGCTCCTTCAGCTGCTCCTTATCTGAGTAACTTTCTAGACCCATCACCATTTTCATTGCCCTCCTCTGGACATGCTCCAACACCTCAATTTCTTTCTTGCAGTGACGGGCTCAAAACTGGACACAGGACTCAAAGTGTGGCCTCACCAGTGCCAAGAACAGGGGGACAATCACTGCCCTGGTCCTGCTGGCCATGCTGTTGCTGATGCAGGCCAGGATGCCATTGGCCTTCTTGGCCACGTGAGCACACTCTAGCTCATGTTCAGCTGCTGCAGACCAGCTCTCTCAGGTCCTTTTCTTCAGGCAGCTTTCCAGTTACTCATCCCCCAGCCTGCAGCACTGCCTGGGGCTGTTGTGACCCAAGTGCAAGATCTGGCACCTGACCTTACTGAACCTCTTACCACTGGCCTTGGCTCGTTGATCCAGCCTGTCCAGATCCCTCTGCAGAGCCTTCCTGCCCTCCAGCAGATCAACACTTCCACCCAGCTTAGTGTCTTCTGTGAACTGGCTGATGGTGCACTTGATCCCCTTATCTGAATCATCAATAAAGATGTTAAACAGGGCTGGCTCCAATACTGAGCTCTGGGGCCACCACTGGTGACTGGCTGCCAGGATGTAACTCCATTTACCACCACTCTCTCAGCCCAGCCATTTTGATAGTTTCTAACCCAGCAAAGAGTGCACCTCTCCAAACCAGGAGCTGCCAGCTTCTCCAGGAGAAGGCCATGGGAGACAGTATTGAAGTCTTCTTTGAATTCCAGGTAGACTTAATCCACAGCCTTTCCCTCATCCACCAGGCAGGTCACCTGCTCATAAAAGGAGATCAGGTTGGTCATGCAGGATGTGCTTTTCCTATACCCATGCTAGCTGGGCCTGATTACTTGGTTGTTCTGTACATGCTGTGTAATGGTAGTTAAGATGTTATGTTCTATAAATGTGCTAAATAGGAAACCTGTGCTTGAAGTGAGCAAAGAATTGGCCATTTCCTTATTCGTCATCATCACCTACAGTTTGCGGCTGTGTTCAGGCATAAACAGGGAAAAATTTATATCAGCAAGTTAAAATTTAAGGGCTTTCTGGAATCTAGCTGGTGTCCAGAGCTCATGAGAGCATTGTGCTTGGCCTTCACAACTCCAAAAAAAATCTCAAACCTGTCACAAAATATCAAGATGAGTAAAATACTAATGGAATTAGGAATGGATCTTTAACCACCGATTCTCTTCTTGTCTCATATACACAAATAAGAGGAAAGAACCAAGGTTTTCTGCTAAAAAGAGACATTCTTAACAGAGAAGGTAATTCCTAGGATCTACCATGTGCCTTATGCAAGTCAGATGTTATTATTTTTTTATCATTCAGGTTTTTTCCCACTTTTTTTTTTTAACGTTCCCTATGTTCTGCTTATCTGGCACTCATGCCCTCCTCAGGGTCACTGTGCTTTGACTGCAAGGGGGAAGAGAGACCTGAGATCACATTGCAGCACATTGATTTGGAGCAGGTGCAGCTTTGAGATGGTTTCTGCTATCTCAGCCACCTCCTACATTCCCGTCTGGATTGCAAACTTTATTTTTTCCTCCCCTTTTCCCCTCTTGTCAGGAATAATTTACTAAGCCTGTCCTTCATCTCTTTCCAAAGGTAAAGTTTGTGGAAGGAAAATAGCCAAGAGATGCTGAACCTTATCAGGGTTTATTTCCCTGCACTTAAGCTGTCAGCTGTCAGGGGTGGGATTTCCTGTTGGTTTCACATAATTGTAAAAGAGAATTTTTTTGTGATTTATCTCATTGGTTCCTTTTTTTTTTAGAAGGGACAACATTTCGCCTTTTAAATGTACTGTTTGTTCTTCTTTATATCATGTAATGGTTGTGGCAAGTGGAATGGTTATGTTGTCTGAAGTGTAACTCTCATGACAGAAGAACATGTACAGACAGTATGCTCAGTGAAGCTGGACAGCCCCCAGGACCACTACATATTTTCCCCACCGTGGAGGAGGTGTGATTCAGGTGCATAAAACACAAAAGAGGGTCTGCCTTTTTCTCACTATGAGATGCAAGCAGATCCCATTGCCTCTGTTGCCTTGGTTCAAGAGCTGGCAAACAACAGTCATGGGGACATTTGATAGCAAACCTGCTCTGCTTGCAGGAGTCTTGTAAGGGATTTGTTTGCTTCCTGGAGATGAAATCCACTGCACTTAGGAAAGCAGGTTCTTGTGTCACTCTCCATGTTAGACTGACATTTCCCAATGTGCCCCCATTGTCACAGGGGAGTATTAGTACAGCCAGCACTCATCAGCAGCATCTCTGTGAGGGACTGAGTGACTGGTCAGCTCAAAAAGCCAGCTTGCCAGGGCTCCCTCACCCATGTCAAGTCAGTCCCTGTCTCCACTTGCAGCTGCCACTGCAGTGGCCTGAGATGGCAGCTCACTGCTCAGAAAGAGCTGGCAAGGCTGCAGGGGAGACCAGTGGGAGACGTGATTCCTGTCAACTGCTGGCCAAATCTTTAAAGACTTTTTTTCCTGCCTTTTATCTGGTTTTATGAGCTACCTTGTTTAATGGTTTAATAGATCACTTGGGCAGTTTTTTTAGATGATTCTTTTAAATCCTTGGGTTTGTAATGTAACTCCCTAAAGGATTGCTGTCTTAGGGCTGGAGCAGGGAGCTGTGAGACTGAGCCATACTTGGGAAGTGGTACATGGCAATGGCTGGAAGAGCCTATACCACCTAGAAGAAATGGTCCTCCTGCTCTTGTGCAGATGGGGCACAGGACGTTCCCATGCCACTTGTAAAGAAGTGTTGCAGTGATAATTCTGGACAAAATGCTCACAGTGCAAGAGACTAGAATGTCTGCAGCTGCATTGTTAAAAGTTACACAGGTCGTGCATTTACTTTTTCTATTTAGGGAACCAGCAGTAGTGAGCTCATCACCCTGTAATAAACAACTTTAAAAATGGAGAATTATCTCAGTATAGAGATGGAAAAGCTCAAACTTCTTACCAGCACTGTCGCGTAATGTCAGGGAGATTGTGCATGTTTATAAAGTGCATTGCACTGAGAAATTTCTGTCTTTAATGTGGGTGTCCTTTTTTTCCACCATGTGATAAAAAGGTGGAGAAAACCCCAGCTGCTCAGTAAAATAAGAAGTGAGAGACCAGTGGGTTGCAATGATCCAAAGTGAGCTAAAAATCCATGACAGAGAAGGACAAGACAATTTGCACATGTTGCACAGAGGAACTAAATCCAAGCCCACACCTCTGCCTGTTGCTCAGGCTTCCACAGAAGAATACGATCAGTTGTTAGATCTCCAGTAGCCTTCAATATATTTATGGAATGAGGAGCTGCTAAACACTAGCTGTAGGTTCTCCCTAGGAAGTTGCAGATTCTGGAATGCACAAGAGAAAATAGCTTGGTGGCAAAGAACAGAGTAAGCTACAGATCAAAACAAATGTTCCAGCCACTGGCTTTTCCCATCCTGCAGCTAGATTTGGAGTGTAAATGGGCTGGACACACACTGCAGCCACAATTTTAGCAGAAATCTTCATGGTGCAGTCTCAGTAGGGATTTTCACTGTAGCAATACAAGTTGTCCTGTACTGTTGCAAATTGGAAGTCAGTCTTTGCTGATCTGAGCAACTGGCTCAGATTTCCAGTAGATGCTTCAGAAATGCAGTGTTGTAAAATAAATTACTAGTGTATCATTCATGCCTTCAGTCTAGAGACTGTCGAAAGCGAGCCCTTTGAATTGCAGGTCTCTCCTTTTCCTATGCCCAACCTTCTTTCTTCATTAGCATTCAAAGCCTAGGAATAGTTATTCCCTGTTTGATTATATCTGTGGTGATCAGCTGAAAGGTAGCACTGTTGCTGTTTAGTGATTCCAAGATGTGAAAAGCAGAGAAAATGCTTCATAGCAATTAGCTAACTGCAGTGGCAGCAGAGCCGTGGCTGTGCAATAGTCCTGTTTCAGGGAAGGGCTTCAGTTAAGAAGGCAGCTTGTGGTTTATTTCATCTCAGCACCAAAGCAATTTTTTCTCCTTCTGACTGCCAGTTACTGAGTTTATACTGTTTTAAGGTCAAATACATGAAGTTGTCTTGACATGAGCAAGAATGATAGTTGTCGCTGGCATACAGGTGGGTTGTATGGCCAGCCTCGTGTGTTGTCCTTTGCCTCTGTCTGTGTGGCAATGAAAACTAGAAGTTATTTTCCAAAAATGTTATCATCATGTTTCAGACCAGACACAGTTGTCTGACCACTGGTAAATAAACCATTTGGAGCCCAAAGGCAGTAAAAAATTAATCACATCTAGCAAAATGTCAGTATAAATATCCTTGTCACCCACCACGTTGCCTCAGCCACAGCACCTTCCTGCCCACCTCAGCACCTGTCCCACCAGCACCCTGAATGTACTGGCTGCTGTAAAAAGGACCACTAAGAGGATGAAGGCTCTGGAGACCCCTCAGGCCCTTTACCGTTGATGGGCTACAAGGCCCCCACTTACTCAATCAGTCTCCTCGTGGTCCTGGAAAAGCACCAGTTAGGTAGGTTTGTTTCCCAAGTAGTTACAAAGAACTCATTAGGAGGACGTGGAGTCTCCTTGGAAACCTTAAGATGTAGCAGTACAGGCAAACTGGTTGAGGTGCAGTTGGATTTAAATCAGCAGAGTCTTGAGTTTATTCTAGTTGAAGTATTTAAGAGAGAACTGATGTTGAAAATCCTTATTCATGCAAGAGAATACAAACCTTTTGATGATCATATCCATGATGTGCATTATTTTCCCTCTTCTTGTCTTAGGGCGTACTTGGCTCATTCTGTCCTGCATAAATAGAACAAATGTCCCACAGCTGGATGTCAAATCTCATGGAAATGCTGTACATGAGGAGTATGAAACTGTGCCCTACCATGTGTTTTTTCTGAAGCAAGAAGGGTGACAGTTGCTAAATAGCTTTATATGAACGATTCTATTGCAAAATCTCGTGCTATCCTTTGGATAGATAGCGCTGCACAAATGAGGATCTGTCAAGACTAAAAGCAAGTATGGAAATTAACCAGTAAAAATTGTTCCACACCAGGATGTAGCTCAAAGAATACATTTATGCTGTGTCGAAGGAAAACCAGTGGCCCTCATAAGACTACACCAAATAGTGTAAGAAAGCTGAATTAAGCAGTTCTTCTGTGTATAGACAGGTCATTGCTAATTACCCGTGATGGTGAAGATAAGGGAATTCTGCTTGGCTTGTTAACACACTGAAATAAGCTATGCGACTTCTGTCTGGTTTGGTTCTTCTAAAGTTTCACGTACAATGGCTTTAGGGCAGGAGAGAATATTTCACATTGTATAATTCACTATAGATAAAACTGCTCATTGACTGTATAAAAGTGCTTCCTTGGGCAAAGTCTAAGAGAAAGGTCCAAGGTGCCTATTTTTCTCTTGAGCCCTTTAGTGTGTTCTCAGTCATTGTTTGGTCAAAGTATTTTGATTTGATTTTCCTGGTGTTTGGGATAATATCTTTTGTAAATCCAGGGATAACTAGGAGAAAAGCTGATTGTGTTAAGGGATTCTCAGCAGGAAAGTAAAGCTTAGCAAGGAAATTAGAAAAGGGTATGTATTAAGTTCTGCTGCAACAAAACACCACTTTTTAAATTTGAAGATACACATAGTAAGTGTTCTCAGGGCAAACTGGTAACAGCAGTTTGACTTAAGAGATGATCCTAAGAGAGAGACTCATCCAATGTAACTTTATACATAGGATGTAGCCGTCCACATCGGAGTTAGTCATGTAACTTCCCTGCAGAGTCACCTCAGATATGGGCTTTTTCAGGACATTAACACGTTGGCTTACTTGAGTGCATGTCTAAAGTGGAGATGAAATGTGTGCAAGTATCAGTTCCCCTCCATGAACAGAAAAGGAGTGCTGAGTTATTGTTCAAGTATCGGTAAAATGAAACCTAATCTATAACACAATTTCTGGTCTTTATTTCTACTTTGCAGGATAGGCACTTTCTTATAATCTGGGTACTTCAGAGACTATTATTATTTGCAGAATAGTCCTGATGAATGAATAATATGTGCCAGCCTTTGGGGTGAGGGCCATCTCTCTGTTTTGTGTTCATACAGCCCCAGGCACAGCAGGGTCCTGCCCCAGGATGGACCTCGTGTTCACTACCACAACACAGATAATCAATAACAGCAGACTTAATTAGAACTCTGATCAGTCTCTCTTCCTTCCAATTCTCCGTGTTTTATGTTCCTGCGATGTCTAAATGAGGTTTGATAACAACTCTCTGTCTCTCGTTCCCCCTATCCCACAGGAGCACATTTACAAGCTGATGAAGAGTGACAGCTACGCGCGCTTTCTGCGTTCGAATGCTTACCAGGACTTACTGCTGGCAAAGAAGAAGGTATCTGTTGGAAAGGACATGCTTGCATCTCTTAGCACATCTTGATTCTCGCCTGCTGCTTGCTGCCAGTGTGAAAGTGAAAATATTGTTTGCATTTTTTTCCTTTAAGAAGGGAATGAGCGCTTTTATCTTCTTCACTGAGGGCATGGCATCCATGTGCACAGCCTCAGCATGAGTTTTGGGGAAAACATGGTGACCCAAGGTAAAAGTAGTGTGGGACGGTGTTTGTCTTGCACAGCTGTCTCCCAAACTCAGTGCAGGCAATGCAAATTGTATTACCTCTTTCTCATGGAAAAGATGGTATGTGATATGAGAAGCAGAACCCATCAATCTGTTCATTACTGGTGCAAAATTCACCTATTAAGGTTTTCACCTCCCTAGTCTCACCATGTGATATTCCCTTTGGATGCCTTACCTATAGATCCCCCTGCAGCAATTGCCATCCTCCTTTCCCTTGCTTTTGCCTCCCCAGAGATGCTTCCTTTTCCTCAGAGACAGGAAATAATTTCAATGCATGTAGTAATCAAAAATTCCAGCCACATTATCTCACAGGAAATCTGGGTTTGAGCTCTTCTTAGCCTTTTTGGTATCTGCATGAGCTCTGCCAGCACCATGATTCTGTCAGGAGCCTCCAGATCAGGGTAGCAAAGGAGGAGTTATGTAGAGTTACAACTCCTGTCCTCGAGTCCCCTCTTTCTAAGGGGTCTAGGAGATAAGCTACTGATTTCTGCGTTTGTGGCTATGCTCAAATGCTTCCTGCAATTCCTGATGAATTCCCATAGCTCTCTGTGTGTGTCTGTGTGCATGTGCATGCCATGTACATGTGTGTATGTCTCACTTGCATTTGGTTCCCAGGACTGTACATAAACTGACTCCTGCAGCCTGAGTGTGTGGTTTCTCATCACCATCTTCCCTGCTGTTTTTCTGCTGCATTCTCTGTGTGCTGCCAAATTACATTGCATCGGCACAATACAATGAAATCCCAGTGGTATTTTTGTCCTGATTGTCATTGTGTGCCCTAAAAGCATGCATATGGTGACAAAAGGAGACAAGCCCCTCTGTCTGCTGTGCCTGAGACTACTGGCAGGTGGATTAGCAAAGGTAGTGGAGGGCAGCAGTCAGCCTTCTGTTTCAAAATGTCTGGTCTGAGACAGCATAAACCAGTGCTGCTTACATTTAGCAGGGTTAGACCTGACTTAGCTCAGAGACTGGGAAATAAAGGAGGTTGAGGCAAAGTCTTCTGATGGTATAAACCATAAAAGCCTCTGCCATCTTCCTACCTCCAGCAGCTTATGGCCCCCCTACCCCCCCAATCTCCATTGAACACATGAGGGTTCATGTGCTTGAAAGCCAGAAGAGCTTTCTCCTCCCAGCCAAACCCATTCAAACCAAAGGTTTATTTTTTTGCGATCCTTGTTTGCTGTCAGATCAAGCCCTGGATGTGTCAGCATGACATCCTCATCCCCCCGCAAACTGCCGCAGGAGCAGGTTTTGGTGTCATGTTAACACAACCGTGAAAGTAAGAATCAAGTTTCTTTTAGAAAGAGCTGTGGGTGCACAAGTAAACATATGAAGGCACAAAAAAGGCAGGAGTAGATCAGTACAGATGTGCTGTTCATCAGCTGCACATTATGCAGGAGGGGGGTTGGTGTTACTCCAGAGTCTGTAAAGCTCTTTGCAACCACATTACACTGTGTTGGGCAAGTGAATGTTTTGGAAACAGTAAGTACAGAGATGATGATAGAAAGAACATGACATTTCTGTATGCTGAGCCACATGGTCCTATCTTTAGGATGTTTGGTGCAGCTTTGAGAGGCAGCCTTTTAAAATTCCTCAAAATAGCTAGAAAGCATGGGAATGAAAAGAGGAACCCAGTGACACCTTAGAACCTGCAAACAAAGTCTTGGATTTACTGATGTAAATAGAAATTCAGTGCAGTTCTTTAAGTTGTGATGAGTACATCTCTCTGAGGCCTGTCTTTCCCCAAAGTCATTACCCTCACATGGCTTGTATACCACGCTGATATGACACAGCTTACTTTCATTACTGAAAATAAGTTCTGTCAGAAGCACAGCATGATGGACGTGGGGTAAAAAGAATTGCTTGCACTAAGCAAATGAACTACGGCTTCAGATTCCCACATTAATGTTTTGTGGATAAAGTTGTGTCATTTGGGATCTTTTGCTCTCCAGCACTGGGTTATAGCAAACTGAGAGGGCAGGCAGAAGGGAAAGGTAGACTGTGTGGCAGGAGCACAGAACTGGGAGCCATAAAATCTGTATGCTTTCCCTGGTTACCCCACATAATTTTGTGTGTAAGCTTGGGGAAAAGAAGTTCAACCTTGCCTCTCCTATATCCTCCTCTTTTTCAAAGGGCAATAATAATAGTGACCTGCTCAGCAGAGAGATGTGAAAGCTTGATTAGTGCTTCAAAACATACTTCACATTTCTGGTATTTGTAAAATACTGTAAGTTTGAAGAGTTACTTTCTTCTGCACCATACAATAATCACAGATGTGAGAGCTTTCCATGCCTGCTTTGGGAGTACAGTAATGGAGAGAGAAGAACTTCTGGGTTGGTATTGAGATACAATGACAGAATTATGAGGGGAACATATTGTTCACACCACTAACTGATGCAAGACAGCAGACATGGGCTGTGTACAGGCCAGACATACATATTTTGTTAATCCGTTTTAGATGTTTTTTCTCCGTTCTTCCCAGTGTCATTATTGCAAGTAGCCACAGTATTACTGGCCTCAATCCTGCAGATTCATGGTGCTCAGCAGGGAACATGAGGTTGGCCTCCAGCAAGGGTGTGATTAGAAGCAGTGAGCTGCAGAGGGGAAAAACTGGGTGTAGCCTTCTGCCTTGAACAGAAGGCCTCCTCCCTGCCAGGCTGGAGGAGAGATGAGAGCACAGCCCTGTCCTCAGGAGGAATGGCCATATGCCCAGCCCAGCTGGAGCTCTGGGCCTCCATTCCCAGCCCCCTCTCTGCAGCAGGTAGAAGTCATGAATCTGCTGAAGGTGTCTGGCTGGGCAGTGAAGGGCCGGATGTGCTGAGATCCCTGAGCGACTCGCTGCATTTTATTTGTGTATCTATGCAGCACGCCCCGCTGGTGCGACGCAGAGTCAAGCACTGACCTGCTGCTGTTTCTGCTGATACGCACCTTGCTGCAGGGTACTTACAGGGTAATCACCACTGCATTGCCCTCCTTCTCCACGGTAGCCAAAATGGTCTCTGGATGTCCTTAGACAGCAGTGATCCACCTATCAGGACAAGTGCTGTGATAAACCTCATCAGTCAAGGCAAGGAGGCATTTTGGCAGGGTGACTTGGCTGCAGAGCAGGGGTTTATTCCCTGGGGAAAGAGCATTGTGGATTAGTTAGTGCACCATGGAAGGGGATGCGAGTGCACAGGAACTTTTGTTAATGGTGAAGAAGCAGCCAGACACGTGCTCTGCTAGTTATTTTTGCAGAGAAGGGAGCGAAAGGAACAGAAAAGACCTCGAGGTACTTTCCATTACTCACTGTAAAGGTGGAACAATGACATTGGTTGGCATCTCTGCATTACTGAAGCGGCAGCTGAACTGTCACAGTGCTGGTGTTCATGTCAGCCTGGGATGGGGTGGCTTCCTGCCACCCAGCCCTGCCCATAGGCAGGGAAGCATCCTGGAAAGACAGCCACAGCTGTAGTGCAGACAGGCTGCGAAGCCATGGGAGTGAGCCCTGCAGCACTGAGAGAAGAGCAGGTTGGTATTTTCTTGGTTTAGAGTATTGTTTTGCTCTCCAGCTGGTTCAAGGAAGTGTGAATTCACCATGATCCTATCCAAATGAACACACAATATATGCAAAATACTCTGGCCACTTGGTAGCACTGTACATGCCCTTCGCTTTCTCACTTTGCACAGGTAGATGTGACTGCCTGATAAGCCCAGGATGTGCTCCTGACCTTTTCTGAACCCAGGGTCAGGGATATTATTATCCTTTATTTTTATCTGATCCCATTCCCTCTGGAACACATTATTTTTCACCAAGTTCAAAATAAACCCCACTTCACACCCCAAAGTCTTGTATCAAAAAAAAAGGATTCAGTAGCCAACAAAAT
Organism: Hypocryptadius cinnamomeus; assembly: GCA_013400635.1. Taxonomy (NCBI): domain Eukaryota; kingdom Metazoa; phylum Chordata; class Aves; order Passeriformes; family Zosteropidae; genus Hypocryptadius; species Hypocryptadius cinnamomeus. The sequence goes on from VYZP01036006.1 coordinate 41,543, forward strand.
AAGTCCATGGAGGGAGGGAGGTAGAGAATTTTGCAGACCTTATGTTCAGAACACTGAGTTTCTATATGTATTTCCCTAGCCCTTTTCAGATCCCTGGCAGAAAGTGTCAGCAAGGGGATACTGAGGAGCTTCATGCCATAAGGAGCAGGCTCCATTTCCAGCACACACCTTTTGAAGCATTGCTTTTAACCACACCCCCTGTTGCCAGCTGCTCTGTATTGTCCAGGAAGGTTCCTGATGCAGATTATGCCCCCTCCTCAGTCCCATCAGGGCACACGTGGCCAGTTTGATTCAGTGGCAGGACTTGTCTTGAATGTTATAAAGATGCTGAGCAATTTTCTTATAATTACTTTTAATAGTCAGTGTCAGCTGGTTTTCTTAAATTTTCTTCTACTTAATTTCCATGCAAGCAGAATCTACACAAAGGAACTTAAAGTTTGGATGGCTGGTAAATGATTAAAAAAAGAGGAAAATTCAGAGAAGCCAGTCAATAATTAGTGAATGGCTTCTATGTGGTGAGCTCTGTTTTTCTGTTGTCTGCCTGGGCTGAGAGATTTTCATCTGGTGGTTATTTCATATTTTATCCAAATGCATATGTCCTTTGCCATTAGCTGATGGAGTCTGTTGGTGTATTTACTGGCAAAGATTGCATTTTTTGCACCTGGGAGGACTGCATGACTTGGCATGCACATGTGTTTGTCTGCCTTTGCCCCTTTGCACACACAGTGTATGTTTGTGCAAAGGCTGCTGTGGCCGCTGCAGCAGGCAATGGCTCCAGGGTCCACACCCCAGCTCTGTTCCCAGGACTGGGATAGGTGTGATTCAGTCTTTCAATTATTTTTTTTCTTTTTTTGCACTTTGTTACTTTTAAATTTCCTTCATCTGATGTGCAAGGCAGCCTCCCCAGCTCAGCCCCGTGCTGCAGAGCTGTGGGCAGGCATTCCCTGCACAGCAGGCAGCCAGCCACACGGGCAAGCAGACAGGAAGAGCCAGAGAGCTGAACAGCCAGCACCCACACCCACGGACATTCAAACTGCTCAAGCCAGCTCATCACTCTGCAGCCAGCCTGCCTCAGCTGCTTTTTATTTCACTAGAAAATGTCATGCTTTGACTCAGAGCTGGATGCTATGGGGATGAGCTTTCCATGCACCCAGCTGGTCCCAGCCTGCCACCGCCACGCCAAATGTGCAGAGTGACTGCAGACCGTGCTTTGCAAGGCGCTTCTGTGAGACGCTGTCGGTGCTCTGTGTGGCTGCTTCCCCACACGTCCTCAGCTGTGGTAGGCAGCAAACAGCCTTGTGTGGGGGCCCTGTGCCAGACAAGCTCTCAGCACCTCAACAAGGTGCTCATGGTCTTTAAAGACCACCATCCTGCCTTTCTGCTGGGTGGGAAGATGCATCACTTTGCTGGTAGAAAAAACAGATACTAAATTTTGACAGTGAGTGCAGGAGTGCAGTGTGGCCTGTATAGCAGCTCACTGTCCTTTGACCCCAGTGCACACCAGAGCTCCACTTCAAAATGCACTTGGGTCAGACACTGACTTTCGAGCCTGCAGCAATATCATGCCACAGACTGAGTGCCTTGCTCCCCTAAGGAGCCTTGCAGAACACTCAGTCTTTTGTTCAGGTATTTCTTCTCCTGAAATGGTGTCTTTAACTTGGCTGCTGGTGGGTCTTACAGCCTGCGTAGAGACTCAGTGCCCAGCTGGGCACTGCTCTCCTCTGTCCTGCTCGCTGGGACATGTCCAGCCAAAGTGGCAGGAATGCAGCTCCTCTCTGTCACCTCTGCTGTCTTGGGGTGTAGGGACACCACTGAGGCTACTTCCAAGAAGGAATCTGTGATGCTCTGAGCACTTGCAGGCTCTAATATTCAGCCAAAGAGTGAGGCTGATGTTTCTTCTGCCTTTTCTCTCCTCTCACACGTAAGGAGAGGCAATTAACCCATGGATTAGTACACGTTAAATAGTCCTTTGGGGACCATTGGATTGGGTACATCACTGTCTTCCTGCCAGCCAGGAAGGCTCCTTTATTCCTTGGTACTTGCTTTGAGGCCTTGGCTCCATCCTCTGTGTGGGCTAAAATGAGGTGCCTCTAGCTTTCACTTTTGATAGCACTTTGGGACATCAGAGCTGATGCTGTGGCTTCCTCAAATGGTTGTAAGTGTGGAGGTTGCTTATTTCTTTCTTCTGGATAAAGAATATTGCTTGTCTTAAAAGGGTCTTATGTTTTGGTCTCATATTTGGTGATGCAACAGGGACAATCTGCCCCATTTCTCCATGAGATGCTTAAGACTAGCCTTGTAGACATGAGAGAATAGTGAAAGCTGTAGTAAACATGCAGAAGAATCAAAAGGCTTTGCCTAGACTCAGCTACACAACTTCTCATCCAATTTATCTGGTATGGTTTTGGCTTCTTTATGTCTCCTCTATCTGATTTTTGCACTGGTCCTTTGCCGTGAGGATTGTTACTGCAGCTGAATATGTGGCAGAGGGTGTATCAGGTAGGTGCCTCTCCAGTGCAGTGTTTGTTTCCAGTGCACTGTGATGCACCATCATTACTGTGGTTTTCCTTTACATGTAGCTCCTTATTCCCTTCATGGCAGTTTTACTTCCATCTTACCACCCCCATTTTGCTGGCTCACCACATTAAAATAAGTGTCTCTCCTGGACATCTGCAGTGCCCACAGCTTTCTGACTGCAGTGAGCTTTCTTTTGTAGCATTGAGTTTCTTCTCTATAACTATTTTTTTCTCTTAGATATTCCAGCAAACATGCCAATAAATTATTTAGTTCTTCCTTGTTAGTGGTGATTAGATCTCCCTTGTGTCAAATGAACGAAGTGCTGCAGTGAGCAGCCTTCTCAGGGATATGTTAATAAAACCGTGATGCACACACTTGTTTTTCTCACAGTGCAGTTGAATGTCTTCCTGCATATGAATAGTCCTGTACTCCAGGTACAAAAATATCAGTGCCCCAAACTGGTCTGTATCTTTCCATTGTCTTGCAAAGACATGCATATGCTGTCTTGTGTTTTGACTTACTGGAAATATCCCTCTAGTCTTTGGATAAAGAGAAGAGCGTAGGTTCACTGGCAGTGAGTGCAGCGGTGATTTTCTTCCAGTGCTGTATCCACTCAGACATTGCTTTTTAATATTGTGAAAGCTGCTGTGGTTTTTCCATCTCTCTACACAAGTAGATGGGAGCCTCTGATAGCTGTTTGGCAGATGTTAACCGGAATCAGGCATCCCAGCTTGAACAGTAACAGAAGGAAAATTCAGTGAACAAGAAATCAATACCAACAGCTGTAAGACACAGCAATGCACAGACATATATGGACCATTCAAAAAACTCACAGGGGAAAAGTGACATTCTCTGAGAGTACAAGTAGTGATGTCTCTCATTCTTTAAGGCGTTTTGATTTTTTATGTTTGCTGTTGCAAACATTGATTTCTGCTTTTTGCATTTTTTTACAAATTTTTCTTCTTGCTGCTTCCTTATATTTTGCTGCTGTTTTAAAAGACTGCATTTAAGCTGAAGGGTTTTTTTCTGTATTTCTATCTCCCTACTTCGTTCCCTGTTAAGCCAGAGAATGAGCAAGGTCGTAGAACTTCTCTAGAAAAGTTCACTCGCAGTGTGGTAAGTTCCTTTTTTTTTCCCTCCTCCCTTTCCTCAGAACTTCATTTTCAGCTGGGGGAAATGTGGATGCTTGACTTTTTATTTCATCCTTTATTTTTGCAGCTAGCATCTTTGCAGCTTCTCTCTTAATACCGTAGCTCATCTAAATAGTAGCTCTAAAGAAGGGGCTGGGGGTGGGGGGAGTAATGGCATAATGCTCATTCTAGCTTATCATCATTGCAAAAGCAAATTGATTTTTTTGTCCAGAATTAAATACAAAGTTGCCTTTTTGCTACATTCCCACTACAGTGTTTGTTGTGGCTTTTCCTGCACAATGAAGTAGAAGAGCATGGTTCTCATAGCTCCATTGCAGCAGTATCTGTACAGTTCCTAGTGCATGGATAACGATACCCCACATACATACCCACCCACAGCACTGCGGCCGCTTCCTCCACTGCCCCCATCTGTCAGTGCTCATGTAAACAGTGATGTGCGATACCCTTCGCCTCATTCATGACACCGATACCGCAAAAGGAGCACAGTCACAGCAGGAAACATGACACTGTTAAATCTTTTAGACGAGGGGACAGCCGGACCTCAAGGGCAGATGTCCTCCCTCTTTGTCCTTCATCAATCTCCCACCTGCAGCCGGTCTGTCCAGAGGTTGGGCAAGGCCTGCTTGCCACACTTGCATTCAGGGATCTGTCTGTGCAGCAATTTTTCTACAGAACAGGAGAAGCAGGGAGAGGGGGCAGGCCCAGAGGCAGATACTGCAAGTGTAGTGGAGTAGCAGGGATACTGGACAGCACGGGCTGTGTTTTGAGCTGCATCAAAAACAGCGTGACCAACAGGTTGTGAAAGGGGATTCTGCCCATCTACTCTGCTCTTGTGAGACCCTCACCTGGAGTGTTGCATCCAGCTCTGGAGTCCCCAGGACAGCAAAGACATTGACTGAATCCAGAGGAGGACCACAAAGTTGATTAGAGGAATAGAGTACCTCTTCTACAAGGAAAGGTTGAGAAAATTGGGTTTGTTCAGTCTGAAAAGTGAAGACTTTGGGGTTATTTAATTGTGGCCATCCAGTACTTTAAAGGAACCTACAAGAAAGACGAGAGGGACTTTTTACAAGAGCACGTTGTGACAAGACAAGGGCGAATGAATTCAAACTAAAACAGAGTAGGTTTAGATTGGATGTTAGGAAAAAATCTTTACTGTGAGGGTGGTGAGGCGCTGGAACAGGCTACCCAGAGAACCTGCAGATGCTCCATCCTAGGAGGTGTTCAAGGACAGGGTCGATGGAGCTCTGAGCAACCTGGTCAAATAAAAGGTATCCCTGCCTGTGACAGGGGGGTTGGAACTAGATGATCTTTAAGGCTCCCACCCACAGCATTGTATGAGTCTGTGACATTCTTGCATGTGTGTGTATATATATACTTATATGTACACTACATACACACACATGGCATATAAATGTAGCACCTTTGTAAATCCTGAGAGGAAAGAGGAAGCTGTGCAGGTAAGTGTGAGCTGCTGTAGAGCAAATAAGCCGAGAGCAGTTCTTCGTGATACTGCTGTGCTACTGCACAAGCAAACCCAAATGTAACATACAAGGCTTTGTAGTACATCCACTGGCAGACTTCCTGGGGAATGTATTTATATAGCTAATGCATATGCACACATTTAAAATATGTTGATACAAAATATATCACTATGCCCATCTGCATATTTACTACTTTCTAAGAGTCTGCCAGGGAGAGAAGTAGGAAAGATTTTTAAAAAAAATTTTTTTAAACAAACTATGCAGAAATATTTACATCGAGTGGTAAATTCTACTCCCAGATTTGCCAAGTACGTGGAAGAGTAACTCTCACTTTACGAGACTGGCTGGGTTTATAGTTGCACAGCCAAGGATGGATTTTTCTCTTGCATTTGATTTGAAGGGAAACTTGACAAGCTAAGTTTGGGATGCTATGATTAGAATGTAAGTAGCTGTAAAGAAAATTGTAGTAGATTGGTTAGCACTTTAGTTAATTTTTGTCTTACTGGCGAGCATGCTGTAAATATTTTTTTTCATTTCTCTTAATACAGATATAAAATCTCTTCTTCTGATGGCATGGTAGTTACCAGAACTAGGAAGAGTCTGAATTTTTTATACTTTGTGTTATGGCAGTTTGTCATTGCCATCAGATGAGAAAACAGTCACCATGTTGACATGTTATTATGTCCTTAGAGGACAGTATTACCAGTGAGAACTTTATGGCATACTCAGGGGACTGAATTAAGATGAAGTTAATTCTGTATGCTCTAGTTCTCCAATATGCACTGCAGCTCCCTGACTGTGTAGGAGTGGAGCAGTTCAGCAGTCCATACTTCCAGAGAGCTCCACTGTGTTTTGTGATTGCTCATTACAGGATCACATATTCAAGCTGGCCCTGCACAGGCGTGAAGAAGTGTATGCTTAAGGTTTGTCTCTCTTCAAGGGAGGAGAACTGAGCCTATTTTGCAAGCAGATTATGATGAGGTCACATTTCCAGTGATGGCTGTAAGATAAATCTCAATACAAGTAAGGGCTAAAAGTTTATTTGCCTTAAGGAGCCATAATTGAAGTGAAATTGTCTCCCAGATTGACTGAACTATTAATTGCCTGTGGATCTGGGCAATTAGACTCCAGACTGTGCTTCTCTGCCTGGCACTGGCAGGGCCAGTAGACCCCTGGGAAAATTATCAGATTTGGCTATAGCATGTGACCCAGCACTTTGGGAAATCACAGAATAGTTACAGTTGGAAGGGACCTCCAGAGATCACTTAGTCCAATTCTCCTGCTAAGAACTGGGTCACCAATTCTGCTGCTAAGGCAGGGTCACCTATAGCAAGTTACACAGGAATGTGTCCAGGTGGATTTGGACTGTCTCCAGAGGGAGACTCCATGGCCTCCTTGGGCAGCCTGCTCTGCTACCCTCAATGCAAAGAAGTTTATGGGACATAAGTCTGCCAAGCCAATCTCTAACCCAGCCCTCTATGTCCAGGGGGAAGTCTCCTTTTCTCCACCCTTCTTCTCTTACTTCCAAAGTCCAGGATTCCCAACCTCAGCACTGAAAACTGAGACATTCAGTAACTGGGCCTTCTCTGTGTCTTCTGTCACCAGGACATGCATCTGATTCAGCAGCAGCCCCACATTTTCCCAAATTTTCCTTTTGCTGCTGATGTACTTTAGAAACCCTTCTTGTTGTCCTTCATATCCCTTGCCAGACTTAATTCCAAATAGGCTTTGGCCTTCTTTGTCACATCCCCACATACTCTGACTGTTCCTTCAGTCCTCCTACATGGCCAGTTCCTTTTTCTGCATCCCAGAATCTGTTTGAGATTTATTAGAAGTTCCCTGCTCATCCAAAATTGTCTCCTGCCCCCTTTGCTTGATTTCTTGCTCATGGTGATACACTGGTCTTGAGCTTGGAAAAAGTGATGCTTGAATATTGACCAGCTCTCTTTGACCCCCTTTCTTCTAGAGCCCTTCCTTTTACATCATAGTACTCAAATCTGGGGAACTTTGGGGAACATTGCAGGTGGCATAGAGCCAGAGCAGGAGCATGGAGGTAGAGGTTCATGATCCTTTCCTTGATGAAAATACTGTACTTACAGTGCTGCTTTCCATATCAGAGAAAACTGACTTGTATCCAGAAGACCAGACATGTCCAACATCTTAGACAGGGAGTCTTCACCTGAGTGAAAAAAATCAGACTCTCTAAGTTTGCCTTTTCTGCTTGCTTGAGTCTCACCATCTCTTGATTGACGAAGACAGGAAAAAATGCAACATTTCAGAAAGAGAAACAAAAGAGAAACAGTAAAGCTTTGTGTTGACAAACTACAAAGAGTATTGCAGGCTTTTTATCTCTTACTTGAGTTAAGCCCTACCTGTGAAAAATCTTACAGTGCTCCCAAACTGGTCTTCTGCACTGGGTGGAAAGCTGTACACCTGGTTTTGGGAGAACAGACTTGGAGCAAGTGGAAGTTGTTTTACCCACAGGGCTCCTGCTTATCTTAGTCATAACTCAGGAGTCAGGGATTAGCTCCAGACCATTTGACATACTTTAGCAAGACACCATGAAGTTCTGCTAGGCAACCAGAGGCTTTCCACGTTCACATGAATCAATGGGGAATAAGAAAGAACAGGGCTTTACATGATTTTTTTATACCAGTCTTCAACTCCTTCAAGACCCACTGTCTTGTCTTCCTTGGCTTGATACTTTTGACCAACAGAAGGCATCTCATGGCTAATGAATGCACCGAGTTTTTGCGCCAAATTTTTCTGAAAGCCACATGCTATTTGGTCCACATTAAGCATGACACTAAGAGCAAGATTTTGACAGGGCAATTTTCACTGTGGTGATGGTTCACCTTTTACTTCCAGGTCCTTACAAGTATCAGCTGACACCTTAGCACCTTAGTGCAGTAGCCAAAAGGGGCTTGTCCCCACTGTGGTCAGGTCCTTCTTTACCAAAGGGCACAGTTTGCAGTGCCTGTCTGGATTCCCCTTGGAGCGAGGGAACATCTGTCTGATCCAGCCCCCAACAAGACAGGAACCCTCAGCCTCCTCAGCTCACCTGACAGAAGTCTGAAGCTGTGATGTCCATGTGTTTCATGGCAGCTTTGTGCTCCCAGAACCAAACATGATCATCAGTTATCTGGTGAGCATCAAAGGGCCACATCTGCATGGTGGAGCAGCCGAGCACTACAGGGCACATGCTGCCAGCACTGCTGGAGCAGAGGGGTGGCAGATGTCTTTTCTTCTCTCTTCAGGTTTTGAAGAGTCCTCAAAAATACATAGGCAGCACAGTGGTAGGATAAACATCCCAGTACCTGGCCCCTTTGGCCCTATGTCAGGCTCCCATGCTCTGGAATCACAGGTATAAAGCTAGGCTGGCTCTTCCATGCTCTCCAGGGTGCCCTGGGGAATGGCCAATATCCCGCAGTTGCAGAGCTGACAGTCTATTGCTTGGGAGCATTTACTAATCCATCTCATTTCAAAAAGGATGGCACTGTGCATGATGGCAGGTTTATCTTATTACAATTTTCCTTTTGAATACAACAAGGATTGACATTATGAAAGCAGAGTTAGCCTGTCTTCTCTCCCAAGTGAAGATAAATGGCATCATAAAAATCAGACACCATGTATCATATATGTTATAAATAATATCTAGTATTGAGGTAATAACTTAATTTTAAAGACACACATACACACAAATCCATATATCTACATCTCTCTCTTCTGTCATATTTCATCATCTTACTAATTAAAAGGAGCCTGCTATACTATTTTTAGCCCTGCAGCCTCAGCCTAGCTGTTTAAACCACTGTAGTTTCCCATCTGCTTTAGAAATTATTTAATAATCAGATAGACAGAAGCTTAGTTCTCATAAGCTGAGATGATCCTTCAGGGCCAAATGTAGAAGGAAAATATATTTTAATGAGTACATTTAGGGGAACTACTGCTGCTTTTTGTCTCACAAAGGAAGCCACCAAGTCTCTGCCTAACTTGCACTGGTAGCCATTTGCATTTAATAAAGGAGGAAATAGGAGGGGGGTCCTTTGTTGCATCTTGAGCATTATCTCTGAAAGCAGCAATGGGTACTTCAGCAACAGCAGGGATTAAACCTATGGATACCAGCCTCAGCAGGTAACTTAGATAAGCCTGGGCCATCATATCCAAACTTGAATTCAACCTTTCCTAAAATGGCTATATTCCAGGGAAGGAATTTTCCCTGGAAGAAAACAGGTTAAAATTTCTGACTCAGTGTCCAGGTGGTGACTCAGAGACCCCTGGATTTTATTCCCAACTGATATTTCTTTAAGAAAAAAGGCACACCCAGATGTACCACTTTTTAGAGGATAAGAGTTCTCAGTCTTTGTGCTTTAAAGGACAAGAGAGTGACCAGAGCAGCGATCTATTCTTTAGACAGAACTTTTACAAATTCTGGCTGAACTGACGGATGTGGGACAATTATGCATTATGTTCCTGGACTGGAAAAGGTCTTTAGCTGAAGAAGGCAAAGACTCTCTTGTGTAAATTTAATGCAGTGTTGAAAGAAAATGAGGTGAAGCATGAGATGGCCTGTGTTCAAGCTGTGTGGGAAGTAGACTGTAGATTAAGGTGTAAGAATAAGGGTTTTCAAATGACCCTTCTTCAAAGAATCCTGGACATTTTGGATGGAACATTTTGTACAGAACATCAATGAAGATTGAAGATTGTCTCAGTTTCCAGGCACAGGTTAATAACTGAATCGACAGACTGGCCCAGCTTCATTAGCCATAGCATAGGCAGAAGGAGAAGCTGGGAAGCAGGAGCTGCTGTCATCCTCGTGTTAGCAGCACCAGTCTAGTGGTTTTGTATTTTCACCCAGAAGCATTGTAGGCAAAGTCCCACATGACATCCTTAATGGCTGTGGAGCCAGTGCTCCACCTGGGTTTCTCATGCAAGGATAACTTTTCCAGAAACAAGAATGACTGGAGATTTTGTATTCAACGTATTTATCATGCTCAGTGCCCAATATGCTTTTTGTCTGGAGCCTAAAATGCCTCCTCCTCCTTGCAGTGATGAAAACTGACATTATCATGGTAGCGTTTCCTTTGCTTTAGTTTTCTGGTATCTTTTGGTAATTTTATATTGAACAATTCTTGTTTCAGGATGTAAATGCATCCCAGTTCACTGCCCAGAGAAATCCACAGCTGCATATTTAATTTCAGTTCCATATGTATCTGCTCTCTTGCATTATATAGCTGTGAAAGCTTTAGTTTCTACCCTGATTTCCTGCCTGTCCCTTCCTTGATGTTCTCAGCTGTCTCCCAGCTCCATGTTGTCACTTTTGTTTTTCCCTGCTGCTGCTTCTCCATCTTCCTGACCCTGAGCTTCATCCCTTGGCCACTGCTACTCATTCTCTTTTTTATGTCTTCTTGGTTTGTGTACTGTTGGATCAGAGTCTGAGTCAAACTCAGTCCTATTCTTAATTCATGAGTGTGGTGTCACACATGTGAAATGTGTTGATGGAATCTTATCTTTCTCAGGTGAACTGTGTGATGTTTTGCACAGCTGTGTCACTGTGATGTATTATAAATAGTAACCATGAAAGCAGTGAAGAAGGTGTAAGGCTGGAGAAAGAATTGCTGCCCAATGTCATCTTTTTAACTAGTTCCTTGATAATCTCATAAAGCTGTCATATATTTACCACTTTTCCCACTTTTTCCAGCTCTACCAGCTTGCATAAATAGATCACAGCATTTGAGAATATGGAAAGTATTCACAACCTCCAATAATGGCAAAGGTTTAAGCCATTATTGGTAGAGAATAGTGGTTGAAAAAGTGGAAAGTATAAAAAGATGATAAACTGATATGTTGGTGAAGTGGCTATCAGAATAGACAGCAAGAAGGGAAAGATACAGGAGTGGATTCCAAAGTTTTTAGATTTGTCATCAAGAAAAGACATTTGGGAAAAGGGTTATTTTTATCTTTGGAAGGTATTTTACTTTAAAAGAAAACATGCTCACTTGACTACTCCTATCATTATACTGGCTTGTGCTGAGAGAAGGAACTTGCATTACTGAGGTGGTGGGGAGCATCAGAATGTACCCAAAGCGCAAAGGGGCTGCAGCCCGTGTTTGCAGCCTGCCCTGTGATTGTTCCCTTGGTGTGACAGCCAGCCAATGTGCATGGCTGGGGCTGCAGAGGGCCACATGCATGGCCTGCACGGCGCATGCACTGACTCGCCGCTGCAGGCAGGAATGTGCCACGCCTGCTCTTGGTATCGTCCTGGTACCTTACCCGGTTTGGTCAGGGGTAAGTTGCATGTGTTACCTGTATGCTGCACAGTCTGCCCTAGGTACAGGGCTTCCTTTAAGGGGTAAGTATCCATTGTTTCTAGTTGATGAGTTATCCTTCACTTCCTAAAAGCACTACTGTGTAGTGCTGCTGGCACAGGATGGCAGCCTCCTTTTGCCCCTGCAAGGGCCAAGTGAGTGAGTGATCTTTGTGCATACCATTTGTGAAAGTGCTTGGGGACCCTTTTGGATGAAAGGCATTATACAGAGTTCAAACACACCCACTATTAATTTGCTGTATTTTATTTGAGCCATACATAAACCCTGGAAGACAAAAGCTGGTACCTTGTCACTACAGACAGGTCTAGCTGCAGATACTAAACCATGACCTTAGCAAGGTGTTAGGGAGGGAGGGTGTGCTTAGCCCCTGCTGTGATTTCAGCCAAGTTTATTTTGATACTCCAGAGAGATTTGATATTTCAGTGGTGCATCCATTTTCCTCTGTACAAGACATTTACATATCTGGTTCCCAGTCGTGCTGAAAGCTGTCAAACAAGCTGAGTCCTTTGCACAGAATCACACCCTGCCCTAGAGGCAGACCAGCAACATTCAGTTAGGGCATTTCTGAGGTGGCTTGAAAAAGCACTCTGCTACACCATTGTGTACTGGCTGCACTGATACATCTGCTTCTCTGTCTTCCTGGATTTTTGTCAAAGGGAGGAAAACATGCTGAATTTGCAGTCCATAGACAGCTTCAACCAATGCCAAAACTGGTTCACTATCAGCTATAAGGAGTCCAGACTGTACCACAAAAGAAGAGGATCTTGTGGTGCTGGTGGGATGGTAGAGAAGGGCTGCAGCTATTATGAAGCTGTGCTAGGAGTGGGTGAATACACACATCCTGGTTTGTGCCATATGCAGTGGTGTACTGGTTTTTCTCCAAGCACAGTGCAATGCCTCATTTAGGAAGCGTAAGAAATCCTCACAACTTAAAATGGGAATAGATGATACTGGTTTTAATTGGACTGAAGCTCTGAACTGTTCCCATAAGAGGTGTGAGCTAGAAGAGCAAAAAAAGCAATATCAAATGTGGGAATGTAGCCCATGGTGGTTGAGCTTCACTGTGATGGGCAGGAATGGCAAGAAGCTCAGGTAACTTGTCAGTCAAGCCTTAGAAGAGGAGTGGGGCCCAGTCTGCAGGAATTTGGAGGTAACTCATGAGACTGTCTGTGCTGGCAAGAACAGGTGAGCATTCCGCATGCTGAGAGCATCTGGCCCCACCTTACCCTCTATAGCCACTTTGCAGCTCCTGTTTTCAGTTTGTGTCAGTGTGTAATTGGTGGTATTGTCCACCACATTTTGTGTGTTATGTTACTTATGTTCATAGTTTATATGTCTGTGTTTATTTTGTGTTGAACTAAGTTATTAATTTATATAACTCTTATGTTGACAATGTATATCTTAATGAGAAAATCTAATAAAAAGAATATTTTTTAAATGGCACAAAAATAAAGCTTGCCCAAGCTCTGCATTGTAATATAACATTGAAAACCAAACAGTGCTGTCAGTGCTAGGGCCATGACAATCTCTTCAGAAGTAAAATTTGGTTGCAGGATGTTGCCTGCCCACTGCCAAATTTCTTGTAGTATGTTAGCTAACAGATAGGAAAACTGAGCATTGCCTGTGATGATGTGAAAAACCTCAGATTCAAGCCGATGGAAGGAGAATTATCTCACCTCCACTGGAGATGCAGACAAGTGCCAGTTCTCTGCAAAGGGGGATGGGGCAACAGTGCTCCCCAGGAGACGACTTCTCTTCCAGGAAGGTGATGCTTCTGGCTGGAGCAGATTGGGCAGCAGACTGGGAAAAGGAGAGCCCTGAGCACAAATGAGGGATAGAAAGCAAGAAGTGGGGCCAGCTGTAGCAAACAAAGCCCCAAGCTGGTGGGTGGAAATCGTGGAGGTGAGCAGTCAGCATGAAAGCACTTTGGTCTGTACTGACATGGCAAAGGGGAGCCTGTGCTGCCATCTCTCCTCTCTCCCACTGCTGCAGCCACAAAGCTCCTTATGGGATAAATCCTGCCTGGTGTTCAGGTAAGTTGTTGACAACATGCATGGGAGCTCTGGCTTGTGCATGCTGGGGTGGGGAATGTCTGCATGATGAATTGCACTGTGCTGGGCAGAGCATACCAACATTGTGTGAAGCCATGGATACTGGACAGAACTAAACTTTCCATTTAAAAATATTTTTTAAAGTTCCCACTCTTTGCTTCTCTCCCAACTGTGCAAAGTGCTAGTTTTGGCAGATAAAAGCAAGGAGCAAGATGGAAACTGCTGGCTCATACAGTAGGTTTGAAAGGAGTGCTGTCCCTTTTTTGCATCAAATCCCAGACACCCTTTTTTTCCTTCTTCCTTGGCTTCTTGGCTATGTTAAATTGCTGAATTTTGCTTCATTAAAATAATTGCTGACTGCATGTTACACTTTAGCTTAGTAGCTGCTCAGCAAAGGCTCAGCCACTGAAGATGCTAACCATCTCCTATGACCTGTAGGTTAATCTTTATTTCCTTTATTCAGGCCTCAGTGAGCCTGATGGTCCAAAAGTGCTAAGATCCAATCCTCTGCTGGACATGTAGTCAAGCAGTTAGGATGGCCACATACTTGGAAGTCATATTCTAGGGGACAGTTTCATTAGGTTTATTGAGAATTCCCTGATTTTTTTCCTTAGGATACTCCAGATTCAGATTTGACACTGTCTTTAAGAAATGGCTCCTGTCATGGGGGCGTTCAAGGGCAAAAAAAAACCAACAACAACCAAATTCATTCAACAGCATAGACAGAACTGGACGTTACCTTTACCAGATGCAGTGAAGCTCCATGTCATCCTTGCCTGTAAGCTGTGGAAGAGGTCAGTTGCTTGCAGGACATGAGAGAGAAGGAAGCCTTCCTGCATCCAAGACAACACACAACATATGCTGTACAACATATGCCCTACTGCTTGTGCTATGCTGTTTCAGTGACAACAGTCTGGGCTTTTAATTGTTGTAACCCTAATTAGTAGTGACAAATATTTTGGGACTGGAGGACTGGGGATTTCTTCACAGACTTTAGACCCCATGTAAAAAGTTCACTCCTTACATCCACTCTGATCTTGCCTTAAGTTATTCAGCATATACATGTGGCACAGCAAAAGAAGCACTGAAGTGTGCTGAGCTTGAGATGGTACACTTTCCATATCCCCTGCCAGCCTGGCTTAGATGAAATTTCTCCTGGAAATACAGCAGTTGTTGTTGACATTCTCTTCCAGTGGGGAAAGGAGAGGTAGAGACAGCCACTGGTTTCATGCTAAACAAAGATGCATGGAAGGAAAACATAATTTATTTTGGTTGAACCTTTTTAAAGAAATTAGGTGTTGCTTATGCCAAACTTTCACATCATAATAATCAGAAACATCTGAGCTCTGTCAGATATATCGCCAAGGGAATTCCACCCATTCCACATGGTAGATGAGACCAAACATGCTCTCCTTCATCTGAACTTTTTTTGGCATGTGTTGTACCCAATTAAGAACTACTTCAGCCACCTCCATCTTCTCAGAGCAGCCTTTTACATGACTGACTCAGGCCCTCATACTATGCAGCCTCAGGGAAGGGTTGTGGGATCACAAAGACTACAGGGGTGCATCTCACCTCTGCTGTCTCAAGGTGGGCACAGGCCACCCTCTTGGTTACCCAGACGCCTCTTTTCCAGACACTAAGCAATGGCACTAAAGCATGCTGTCGCCATCCTGGATTCTTTGGCCATGGACACCCTCTTGGCAAGCAGGGACAGGCAGGTTTGGATGGACTGGCTGGGGGTCCTGGGGAGAATGCTGGCTGCCTGTGCGGTGAGATGCTGCCCCATTCCAAAGAAGCCATTGTGTGTGCTGCACTTAGGCTTTTCTCAGTCAGCTGATGCAAACCTTTTGTGTCTCCTGATGAGCTTTGTGCCTTAGAAGCCATGCAGGACTAAACCTGAAACAGAGATACCATGGGCCAGCCCCTCAAGTGGTGTAAATCAGCATCACTTCTGTGAAAACAACAGTCATGTTGATTTATATCAGCAGGTGGATTGCAGATCCTATCCAGCTTTTCCACCTGTTATACACTGTTTTACTCCCTTCTTGTTCATTTTAGTAATAGGAAAGAGATGCCAGTTTTCCTAATGAAATGCAGTTTTTTCCTAATCCTCTTTTATTTTAACGAGGAGGTCTAAGATGAGAGAATCCTAAACCAAACACCTGCATCCCACCCAAGCCCAGCCTGCAGATATCCGTATCACTCAGAGCCATGCTGTGAAGCTGACACTTTGCCCTGCATTGGGTTGAAACAAAATCCCCTACATCAGTATGCCTCTAGTTGGGGGCCAAACATTACAGCACTTTTGCTTGTAGTCAAAAATGTCACAGCATTAATCCCTTTATGCAATTTCAGGGATCCTTTTGCCATCTGTCCTAACACAGAGGTGAACACAACAGCCGAGCAGACAACATTGCTGCCTGCTTCTTGCTGTCTTAAAACAGAGCTACTTGCACCCATCTGTTTGCATGTCCCTGCCCAGGAGGCCGTTCCCTGGCGCAGTTATCCTCCCAGACAGACGGGCTTTGCACTGGGGACTCATCCGAGCCTGCAGGCGGGAAGTTTGCTGCAGTTCCCAGGGTAACGCCTTTTCCATGAGATGGGGGAGCTGCAGATGGAGGCCACTGTTTTTCCCCGCAACGAGACGCAGCTTCCACTGGGAAACCCAAGAGCGAAGTTTCACTCTGCACAAATCACAGCCATTGGCTCCGTTTCCAGCCCACCACCTTCTCCAGGGCAGCTGTCCGCTCTCCTCAGCCTGGCCTGCTACTGGCGTTTCTCCTTCCTGCTTTGAACACAGGAATGTTGAAAGGGGGGATGTGGAACAGTGTTTGCTCCTCAGCCCTGCTAGAACCTGACGCAGGGAGCTGGCGTAGCCCCAAGCCACCTGCCTGTGAGAAGATAACAAGAGGAGCTGCCTGTCGCAGATTAGTTAGAGTCTGACTGAATAGGCATTATATAAACCAAGGATTATTTGGGTTTTTTTTCCTAAGGAAGTACCCAAATATTGGTGGAAACTAACTTTTTTTTTTCCCCCTAAACTCAGACATGTTATTCTTCCAGGAATTAACATCCATATCTTTACCTTCCTCTTCCTATAAATAGGATTCAGGGACTGATAATTCCTTAGCACTCTCTCTCTGGTATTCCTCAAGAGCTGCAAAATGACAGCTCTGGTCTTATCCCCCCAAGCCATGTTGCCCTGCAGAAGACTTGGCCATCCCCTGGGGTAGCACTGGGCCAAGCTTTACAACAGTACATTTAAAAATAGTGATAATAAAAACTTTGATTTATGCTGCAAAAAACAAAGAACAAACAACAACAGCAACAAAAAAAAAACCAACAAAACCTGCATATCTTCAATGGTGTGTCTGCAGAGGTCTGGGATGGAGCTGGCCATTCCCATGCTGAGCCCTGTGTGTGAGGCACAGAGCAATGGCTGTGGGCCTCTCCTTCCAGGCAGGACAATTGGCACGATGACAGTGTTTCCCTCAGCCAGCTGCTGGTATACAGAACACAGACAGATTAGGCCGTGTGTGCTCATGCAGCTGAACAAATTATTTGGTGAAAATCACACATCTCAGTAATGAAATGCTGCTTCTGTAGGGAACAGCTACAACCTCCTAGAACAGCCCTACATGGAAAGAGATTAGAAATCAAAGGGAGGTGGGAAGTGTTTCTGTTTTCCTAGAGTGTTAACTTGTTTAAAAATATTTATTTCAAATAGCCTGCTAATTTTTACATTTCAGATTTTTCTACATTATGCGCTTACTCATTTTCACTGAATAATCTGTTTCTCTTGCTCTTTTTGTGGCTCTTTCTTTGAAACAGCAATCAGTAAGACTTCCTACTGCAAAGGAAATCTTGGCTAAATATAGTAATGAAGAGGAGGTTGTTTAAGAGCTGCTAGGTATTCTACAGCTCTCTGGTATTCCCTGAATGTTTATTTCAAGCAAGACCTTTTTTTAACTTTAAGAAAAACACCATTTTTCAAGAGGAAAGCTCACCAAAGAAATACAGCAACTGGTGCAATACCTGAGATCGTTTTTCACTGTTGTATCAGTAATTGCAAAGCCATCAGCATTCCCTATGTGGATATACCATCTGCAAATGGAGAACACTGGCTGCAGGTCCTTAAATAGGTCCTGTATGTCCTTTGCTCCTGAAAGCAGGTGCTGCATGGTCTAAGTTAGGGAAGGAGTTCAGATGTGCAGGTGACCTTCCTTCTTCCTAGTCCCTGGTCCTGCCAGTAGGAAAGCTCATGTGGATGACAGCAGGGCCTGAGCAGGGCTGCCACAGCCACACTCTTGCATTGGTGCTTGGAGGAGAGTGCAGAGAGGGCAGGGACGCCAAGCAGGAGAGAAGAGGCACCAACCCATGAGGCAAGTGACCAAGGAGTGTGCCAAGGTGAGTGACAGCAGCAGGGTAGGAACAGGCTAAACTGTTTCTGAAATTACTTTTTACCTAGACCTCGTGGATGCTGTGCAGCTGATACTGATTCACAGACTGTGGGAGGGACATCCCAGTTTTTACAGCAGCCTTGGTTGTGCATCCCTCCCCAAGCTGGGTAGAACTCTGCACCAGCAGGAGAGCACTGGGCAGAACGATTAGCAGTGAGTGCAGGACAGGGCTTTGCTTTTACCAGTTCCCATGAAACTGGAGAAAGGAAATATCTTCATGAGACAGGGTCCCAGGGCACAGCTTTGAGTGACAGCCACTGAACATCATTAGGCACAACTCCTCCTTGCCAAACCACTTTCCTGGGGCAAAACTGCAGGCACATGAAATTCAAGAGGCAGGCTCACCCCACCTGCCTCCCTTGTCACGAGAGCCTTGTGGCCCACTCTGGGGGAAGGCCCCTGCCCCTCACTCCCAGAGAAATCATTCAAAAACATCACTTACACCTCTGGATCTCTTCTGTCTGTTTGTCCCTCCCTCCAGGGAAAGTCTCTGGCAAGCAAGCGCCTCACAGGCCTGATGCAGTCCTCCTGACAGTTGCAGGCGACCGCCCCGCGGGAGAGACAGCTGGGACCACTGCCGGGGACGGGGCATTTCAGGGAGAGCAGGTCCCTGCAGGGGAGACAGCCTGAGCAAGTGGAAGCAGAGAGCCACACGCCAGTGGAGCCAGTGGAGCGCCTCTCTTCACAGTTTACACCAACACATCCCCGTCTGCACAGCTCCTTAAGGACCCTGAGCTCTGTGCAGGTACTTTGTTTCCAACTGAGGTTTGGAGAACACTTCACCATGCACCGGAGGTCAGCAAGGCGAGGGCTTGCTGTCTCGTTATTTAAGGAAACAGACCCAACCACAGCTTGGAGAAAGAAGAGCTGAGAGAGATCAGTGTTTTTCCACATCTCTTTTCTCCCTGGCACAAACATGACTGTAATAAGATGGCGCTGCAATCTCACTTACTCCCTTTCATGTGGCCGTCTGGATCCAATAAAATATCTGGATATTTTAGCTGGAAGCTGCTTCTCCTTCTCACAAAATCCCAAATGCATTTCGCCTGCAGATTCACTGACTTTAACTTGGTTTTTCTTTCCTATGTTTTTCCTCCTTTAAAACAATGAGGGGAAAAAAAAAAAAAAGAAAAAGAAAGGCACTATTTTAAGTTCATCACTCATTGTCCTTCCAATAGCATGTAGCATGTCCAGAGATGATGGCCAGATTCTCAGCTGAAGTCAGGAAAGCAGGAGTGGTTTTCATCGCCTGAGGATCTTCCCCCTTGAGTCAGACTGATCCAGTGCAAATTCTCTGACGTTGGCGGAATCATTCTGCATGTGCGCATAGTGCAAATGTGATCAGACTCTGCCTGATGCTCAAAAAGTCATGTTTGACATGTGCAATGCACACACAAGCACACACACACACACACACAGAGAGAGTATTTTAAAGTGAATTGGTTTATATTTTATTTAATTTTCTATTTATTTAAGATTTTGCATACCTAATCAATGGTGGATGTTCAAACTTTTCTCCAAGCAAACCAAACAGGACTCCAGCTCTCCAATCGGAGAGGGCCAAAATCCATTCATTTGTGTCCAGGGAAAGGCAACTCTGATGTGGGCAGGTGTCAAAATTCAGCCTACAGTGAGGAGGGAACTGATGGCATGAATGGGCAGGGCACTGGGTGCCAAGTGACCTTCCCTAAACAGCAGTATACCCAGCTGTTATACCATGCTCAGATAACTGACCCTGCTGAGAAGCATCGTTCTGAGAGTGAAATTGTACCACTGGAGGAAATGAGCTTCCACTGAAACTCCTCTGACCTGCAGCCCATGAATGCAACAGCAAAAGATGGCCCAGTAGCTTGTTTCAAGCTGTTGAGGTATGGTGGTTAGGATGAGGACAGGACTGAAGTGACTTTATTATGAAATCCACTTATACTAGCTGCAGATAGGAAAATGGCCTGCATTCACATACAGTATACTATCTATATATAAAAGGAATTTAAAGACTCAGCTGACTCACACAATCTCCTCTATTTTGTAAGCAGTTCAGATCTGAAGCATACATTAAACTAGACATTTCTTGGTCTTCTTCACTCATGCCAAGGCAAATTGGCTTTTTGTACAGGTGGTAGAAACTGCTATATGGCTACAAGTCTGCATTCCTACCTAGGCAAAACCATCTAGCTAAGTAGACAGCTGGCTATCG
Source organism: Hypocryptadius cinnamomeus (assembly GCA_013400635.1). Taxonomy (NCBI): domain Eukaryota; kingdom Metazoa; phylum Chordata; class Aves; order Passeriformes; family Zosteropidae; genus Hypocryptadius; species Hypocryptadius cinnamomeus. Next base: position 61,735 of record VYZP01036006.1, read on the forward strand.
ACAACATTCACTTCTGAGGCAAGTGTTATTCTAATATCTAAGGTCTATGTATGCACAAAAACATGCCAGCATAGTTTCTGTCACAAAAACAACCTTCCTCTTTGCCCATGACAATTCTCATTCTGATATCTCTTTTCCTTCCTGCAGAAAAGTCCTCATATCAATTATACCTAAGGTCAATTCACCTGCATGAATGTACAGTAGACTACTGAGTATGATCTTTGTTCTTTACACATGCCTATACCCTAAACAGCCTGCTGTCTGAGGCCTTCAGACCAAATTCATCCTACATATACATGAAACACAAGCAAGTTCCAGGACTGCAGAATCATGAATGTTGCTGACATTCTTGTGGTCCTCTGCCTCTGAAGAAGACATTTGGTCCCCTCCAAATTGTCACTTAGCTGTCCTAGCAGGACCTACTTGTCCTCTGCTGCCCACCCAGCCCAAGGGTCCCCTTGGGAAATAGCAGGTCTTTGTGTAATAGGTTCACATGTCCATTCATGCATATGCATATGTGCCCCCTTGGTCATTCCTAGGAAAGTGCAGAGGTCATCTCTTCTCAGAGCCTTGTAGATGGTGTTTTTATCTCTGTCAAACCCTCCAGTGCCATGCATCACTGGAGCTCTGTAAACCAACAGCTGGTCACATGCCAAGCTACTCTGTTGCCAGTGCTGCCCAGCCACAAGGCATTTCCCATGGGAGGTCCGTCTTGTGAACCCTCCAACTGGTCCGCAGAGCATTCCTGAGCAAGATGTACATATAAAACATGAAACTGGTGTGTAGCAAGGAGCAGGGATAGTAAAGTGGTATATATGGTTCTCTGCTTTGCAGTGAGTTCCTGACACTGGAGAGCTTGTATCCTGGGGGAAGGATGGGGTAGCTCCATGGAGGTACTCCTCAGGTCCTGCAGCATGGGGACACATGTGGGCAGGACTGGAGAGTGCTGGTGGGTGATGGGACAGGTGGAATTCGGGTTATGGTCTGTGCAGGCAGCAGAAATGCCAGACTTTAACCTGGGGATGTGCTGCTGCCCTGTGAGCAACACACTCTGCTTTGTCTTTCAGCTTTATTCCTGCAGGACGGTCATGCTGGCTGCCACAGTATTTTGCCTGTGGGGAATATTCCGTGTTTGAACAGTTGAGCACATGGAGGGAATTCTTACAGACATGGAGAGTGTGCATATGGGCGTGCATCAGGGGGCCTGGATACTGAACAGCTTGCCATTTAAATGCACACTCGTGCAAACTAATCTGCTCAGCAATGGCTAGCTGAGCGGACAGAGCTGCATATCCTCTGGAGGGAAGAAAGCTCTGCTCCTCATTTCCTGACTAAATTTCTCCAAAACAAACATGAGAGTAGACAAGGCTCCTCCTGGGAATACATATTAACCCTTCTTCACATGTCTTTTACTTCACATATGGTGATACTAACATGTAACTACTTCCACATGAACCACATCCTTGAATTATTGCTTTTTAATGACCTTGCTTATTCCAAGTGATGCTACTTTTGTACACCCAACAGTATCCCATTGAGCACTGCAAGCAGTAATCTGCTGCTTTCTAAGTGTCCCGTGTCTTCCAACTACCTCATCATGCTGAAGATGAGTTAGGAAATCAGCTTTCCACCTCTGTTTATGTTCTAAATGGCATCAATTCAAGGGAAGACAGTCTGGAAAGCTTCTACAATGTCCAAGCTGTGCAAGCTAGCTACAAAACTACCCATACTTACAGGGGTATGGCTGTGAAATATGGCTGTGCACTGTTATTTGGATAATAGAGTATCCAGAGCACTCATGGCTATTGTGGCAAAACAGCAGCAGGACAAGCACTAGGAAAGGTTGGACGAGCCAGTGCAGACAGCGTTAGGCTGAAGCAAATGGATTAATGTACTCTCAGTATAACTCAGCACTAAGATCCCAGAGAGTACTGTAATAAAATGGTAGCAGGGCAGCCATAAAAAGTGGCAGTAAGCTGACATAATAATACCAGAATAAATGTAGCAATAAGGTAACACAGGCCACTGCAGTAAAGTAGCATTTTGATAATGCAGCAATAAGACACAACAGGATGCTGCAGTAAATTAGTTTGGGGAATAAGGCAGTAATAACAGCGTGTGTGGACAAACAGTGGTACATTTGTACCAGGTACTGCAGCAATAAAGATAACACAAGATGTCCTAGTAATAAGTTACTACAGTAACAACAATATGATGCACTGTAAAGTTATATCGGGATGCTTCCATGCTGCAGACAAATCCTACATGAGGTGTAGTGAGACAATGAAGACAAAATATACCCCATTTCCGACTGCAGAATGTGAATCAGTTTTCTGCACCGTAACCCAAATTCTGGAATGATCTCAGCAATACCAGTCCTCTCATTCCTGCTTTCAAGGAAGCTGAGGCAACAGTGTTCCCCCACCCAGACAATTATTTTGGTCTGAAAATACAAAATTAACTCATTGTCTCTTCAGCCAAATTGTCACAGACTGTGGTGAAGTTCTTTGTTTAGTCCTACTCAGATGAAACCCTGGTGGTTTTGGTAAGTCCTTTGCCTTTGAAAGGATTTGGCTCTCTCATCTTCTGGCATGGGTGATGCTTTTAGCCTAAAATTATTTCTGGTTTGGGTGGGAGAAGGGGAACCCAGGTACAGAACATCTGACTGTACCAGTCTGTTTCCTAAAATGCACAAATAAATGGAGCATCCTGGAAAAGTCAAAGCAACAAGGACCAAATTTGTTCTGTCTGTCATGCACTCATGCACACAAAAATAATCCTCCTGGAACCAGTGCAAGCCCTGGTTGCATCCATGGGCAGGCCTTGGCCTAACCCTGTTCTCAGTATCCCCAGCAGAGTGACAGAAGCAGTGTGTCTCTCCTTTCCTGTTTTTTCTTTTCTTTTTTTTTTTTTTAATCTAACCTTACCCTCTGTATGAAATGGTCTTGGAAAAAAATTAATTTGCCATAACACAATATGCAGTATCATGGGCAAGGAATAGGTCTGTCCAAGGAATTTGCTGTCTTTGTACTCTTCAGTAGAGGGGTAAAGCATTCTGAAAAATAACCGGCAACCAGTTATACTCGATAATCATCAGGAATAAGGGTTTAGTCAGAGCATCTACGTCAACAACAAGACTTGAGTGGAGTGTGTGTGCTAGATCACAAGATGGTCTCCTGGGAAAAGGATGTAAATAGGGCACGACTGCAGAGTCTTAACTAGCAAGCGCAGCTCACAGCTTCACAAGTATCAACGGATACAAATTTTCTGCTACGTCTTTCTGACCCTTTGCACAACAACTTTGCTATCCCTTTGTTTGGCTTCTTCTGTCTCTAGGTGACTGCTCAGTTCAAGTTTGGAGCGGTGCTCTGATACACCTTGGCTTGGCTCTTGCCGTAAACTCCTTGGCTTGCTTTTATTATGGTTTAATGATTAAGCAGGATTATTAAAGTAGAGCTCACACTAGGCTAAGATAGGCTAGGTTATCGTGATTACGTCGTTTAAGCTGTGAGCAATTTTGAGCTTCTCAGCACTGTTTATAACCTGAGACGGGGAACAAGCGACGTGGCTGCTCAGCAGAACAGTGAGCTGGTGAACAATACACTATCTTCATGCCCACACGTACTTTGAACTTACTGCTGAGGAGAAATGCTTTGTAGTGAGAAAAGTAATCTCACGGCAGGGGAGAGTCAGACCTGATCAACTTTTTCATGTGATACAGATTTTGCTTTGCCAGCCCCTAGCATCTGCAAAGCTTGCAGCTAAGAGCCAGCAACCTCCTAATCCTGCTGCTAAGCTTTGGAAACAAGCTTTTCAAAGGCTGTCTTTACACAGCAATGCTATTACTTGAAGGCTTTTAATGTGAATTTATGGCTATTGCCACAAGTGTCAGTGTAGTTGCCCTCTGTATTTGCAATAGGAAATTGTGGATTCACCCCATACAGAGGGTGGATGTTAGTGGGCAGAATTTAGAGATGCACCAGTGCCTTCCTGTCTGGGGACCCAGAAGATATACTGAAACATCTCATCTGGCAAAGGACAGCTCTCTTGTGGGCAATGGCATTGTTCCTTGGATATTGCTATCTGTCAGCAGAGATACTAAATGGAGCTTCTCTCTCTCATCTTTGGGGACTTAAACCATGCCATCCTTACATAAATAGTAGGTGACAGCTAGCCCTGAGCAGGCCCTTCTATAGGTGGACTAGGAAGTGGAATAATGTGGACTGGGATTTCTGGAGTGGTTGTTTCCTTTTGGATCCTCAACAATATTTCTCATGTGCAGGTTATTCCTGCATGCTGCATAGCTTCACAGCCCAGAACTGCGGACATCTGGTTCTTGCCATGGTTCTACCTGAGCCTCATGCCATGTGGATTAAGGCACCCCAGATTAAAAAAAAAAAAAAAATCAAATGATGCTTTATACAACGCATCACTTCTCCTAAAAGCATCTGGATTCTGGAATTGGCTCTTCGGGGATCATTTGGGGCCAAAGGAGACACTGTAGGATTTTCCTCTACAAGGGAAAAATTCTGAAGAGTTTCCTGCCCCTGTGGAGTGACTGGAGGCGGCCAGAGCTGCTTCTCCACAAGGCCACGTCCCGTCGCCGGCAGAGGGCAAGCCCCGGGGAGGGTGGAGGGGGCCGGGAGCAGAGGCGGTGGGCGGAGGGGGCTCCGGAGGGCAGGCGGGTTCTGTGGAACCGTGCTGCACACGGGGACACGGGCACCATCCCGCNCGCCGCGGGGAGGGACCGCGCCGGCCCAGGCTGCTCCCCCGCGGGCCTTAACCCTTCTCGAGGAAGCTCATCCTATCCAGCCGCATGGACAATGCCCAGCCGCAGCTAACACCGCAAACAAAGGCTGCGCGCCGAGATGGGAACTCGGTGCCATGCCAGGGGCTGCAAAAGGCACCTGGTTTGCTGCAGCGGGTGTCCGTGCTGCTCAGTGACCCTCATGCCGCACCCTCTGGCACCAGCGCCCCATGCATGGCTGTGCTCCTCCCAAATAAGCCGGAAAGCCGCCCATCAGCAGGCTCGGTGCGCTGCTTCAGAGGAGGACAAGACCTGTGGCTCTCAGGTTTTGAAGGTCCCAGAGACGAGCAGTGTTAGCAACCCAAGCCCTCCTCACCAGCAAGGTCACCTGCAGAGCCAGGAGGTGTGACTGCCTCTGACCCTGCTCGAGGGTTATGCTGCTTCCCAGACCTGCCTGTGACCCCCCCACGGGGGAGCTCAGAGCTGCTGTGCTTACATCCTTCGGAGCATCTTTGTTTTCTGTGTGCCATTTGTCTCTGCAGGATGTGTAACATTTGCTGGTTTTGCAGGAAGGGACCAGTACAGGCCAGGGAAATCATTACCTTCCTCAACTAGACCCCCTGCTTAGTGCACACAGAGTCCATCGTTAATATCTTGGGAGTCAGACTCAGAGAGTTGCAATGTGCAGTCCCTTGTCTTGCTTGACAGGCTGATTTGCTTTGTGTGTTTGCCTTCAAGCCATCCTGCAGCTCTGCTCATCAGAGCATCCCTGCTCCTCCACCCATCATGCTGCCAGCACACCACATCACCATTGCCCTGGATCTTCCCCACATCCCCTTGCTTCAGCATCTGCGGTTCTCAGCTGCCTTTCCTTAACTCTTGCTTTCCCTGACCTCCTCGTAGAGAGGCTAGTCTGTACAGCTCATGTAGGGATTGTCAAACTGGATTATTTTCTTACAAAAGCTGGCTGAAGAATCAGTCTATTCACTAAAATAAACACTCCTCAAGTGCTGCCATGTGCAAGGCTACTGAGCTCTGAAACTGCTAAGGTGGGGTGAGGAGGATGCATAAGTGGTTTGGATTCACCCCTATTTGAATCTGAACCCCACACTGCAACTGGGGCTGTGAGCTGAAGTGGTGCATCCTGAGCTCAGGCAGTGGCAGCACCTTGGCAAAAGCAAGTTTGTAGCATTTGCCTGCATACTGTGTTCAAGACTGCCTAACTGTGCTGTCACCTCTGGGACATTTTCTTTAGGTTTGTCTATCAGTGCAGCTGCATATTAGCTTATACAGACTCAAACCCTCCCCTCAGCTGATAGAAGTCTGATACAATGTTAGATCCTCCATGCTGGGGCACAGACAGATTTGGGGCATGGTCTGGACAAATCAAGCTAACTAGAGCTTTCCACAGTCTGAAAAAAGTTTGTCTTGCCAGTTTCTTCAGCCAGTCCTGTACATATACTCCCACATCCAACACACGGAAAAAAAAAAACCTTTCTGTGCTCAGTGGGCCACCTGCAAACCCTATCTTGTAACTAAACTTCTGAGCTTCTGCATGTCATGCATTTTGGATAGGTATTACCCTACCCCAAAATGCCTGTCCTCCTGTGATGCCCTGCCTCTGGATACAGAAATACTCTGCCATGATGCTGAACTCCTTTCATGGACCTGCCTTCCCCTCTGCAAAACTGCCCTCACAGCCAGAGCTGGGCAGAGCTTAGCTGCCTTCTGCCATCCTTTAATTAGACACTTGTCAGAGCTTTATGAAAAGCAGCTCAGCAAACCACAGACTTCTAAAATGTGGAAGCAGTGCCGAGAGCAGTGCTAGGAAAATAGGAAATTAAATTTGTACTGTGGGTATTATTAACCTGGGGTATTATTGACCTGATGAATATGGTGGCAATTCTGCATCACTCTAACAGTGGTTTGGGGATGAACTTTCTTCTCATCTGCCAGGGCTTTGAGCTCTCCAATGGGTCACAGGAAAGATGTGCCTGGCTGCAGGTGGAGGGACCTGGATCAGCATCCTTCCCTTGGCTCCCTGCCTGTCAGGGCATCACTGGAGCCCACTCTCATGGGACTTGGCCTTCCCTCCCTGACTTTCTCCTCTGAGCCAGCAAGCAGTTCCCAGAAACAGTCAAGTCACTGTGTTAAGGTGATCCCGCCCTCACTGTCTCTTTGTTTCTGGGGAGTCTTAAGCAAATCAGGTTGCAGAGTATACACAGAACACCAGAGTCTCTATGTCAAATGAAAGGACAGTCCAAATGGAGAGAGAGGGCAAGAGAGAAAGCTCTGTGTTTGCATTCATCTCTGACATGATGGATTCCCCCTTCCTGGAAGCAGCCTTGGCATAAATAAAGCCAGTAAAGGCTTTTATGCAAGAACTCCCTTCACTACCAATAGTCCTGGAGTCATAGATAATAAAAGACCTGGCAGCTCATCTTGCACTGCTTCCTTTAATCAGCAGGATTTTCCCTACTGAATATTCACTGAGTTGCTTTATCTAGCACACCTCTGAAACCTCCATGGAAAGGACCTTAGCAGATGCCCTCAGGAACACATTTTTCCATACTTGAAACATTTACTGCAAGGAGAAAAAGAAGTCTGGTATACAACATAAAATGTCATCTCTTGAGTAAGTTTAAAAACAGGGAGAGCCATCTGTAGGCCACAAATAGCAAAGGTGTTTAGCACAATAGATTTTGGTTTTCCTTCAGTATTTCCCTTAATGTATTTTTTGTATAGTCTTGAGTTTATTGCACTTTTTATCAACATCCATTCCTCATAATGAAAAGTGTAAATATTTGTGGATTATCATGTCTCATTTCAGCCTTTTCCCCACCTCAGACTGTAATGGTTGAGGCTTTTCTCACATGCCAGTTTTTCAAAGACTGCTATTGATTTTCCTGCCTTTGTCTTTCTTTAAAAGATCACTCAGGAAAAACATAGTAATGTGAAGACAGAAGGGCTGTGCTTGTCCATACAGCACAATTATCCAGTTTGTGTAAGTGGGGTATCACCCTGGCATTGTGCTCTTTGTGGAAAACTGCATGCATGCGTCACACATGTTGTAGTGTAACGTATTTGTTAAATCTATTTATTGCACATCTTTGACCACTTTACCTACACCTTCATCCCACACTGCCATCTGTTCTGTGGCTACCACCCCCCATCTACTCTCCTGAGTACCTGTGGAGGGCTGCCAGGAACATGGTTCCTCCTTTTCTTGCCAAATTTGGAATTTCAGTTGCAAATTTACCCTAGCAAGAGTGCCAAGGGGAGACAGAGTCAATGCCAAACCCACTCTAGCTTTCCTGTTGGGCACATTTTCAATTCTGTCACAGTAGCTGAAAAGGGGAGCTGACTCCTATCAGAAAGGGGCATGCCCAACACTGCAAGAGGGGTCAGCAGTTGTGCCCAGTCCAGGATGGGCATATCATCAAAGGCTTTAAAAATGTAAAATCTGTAGTATCTGAAAAGAATTCTACTATTGACATACATGGCATTCTCAAAACCCTACACATTTGTCTTCACAGCAACTAGTGCACCTGGATGCAGAATGAAGGTCTTTTTGAAAACAGTTCCAATAAAACATGTTAAAGCCATCTACATCACTCCTGGAATCATTTTTCCACGGAAAGGTTTTGTGCAATATGCACAGGAATTTTTTTGTTTGCATGTAATACAACCATCCTGCAGTCATTTTAAGAGAAAGCTTTATATAACACTGCTGTGTGAAGTATTGACCATCATACTTGGTCAATACATATACACGCACTTAACCGGATATTCCCAAATTCAGTGGAAATACCTGTATGGACTTTCCATGCACAAGGTCCCCATAAAATAAGACAAATGTGGTTTTTTCCTGTAGTGTGCCCTGCAGGAGCTCTGGCACAGAGATACCATGCAGGTGCTGCACAAGCACTGCAGCCAGGCAGACATTGCTGAGATTCCCAGCCTGCTCCTGGTGACTCATCCAGCCAAGCAGTTGTGTGGAGGTGCACTTGAAATTATCCTATTTACTCATTCTCCTGGAAGACCACAGGAGCACCCACTGCACTCTGCTGGCAATAGATACAGCAGAGGGAGCAGAGTTTGGCTTGGTACAGCAGACTTCACCTTAGCAGGGCAGAAATAGGAGGTGCACTTTGGCTGATGGAAGATCCCCATGGGAGAGGAGGTTGAGAAAGGGGTCCCAGTGAGTCAGTCCCCTTCCTGCTTTGTCCCCATCCTAGGAAGCAAGAACACAGCTGATGAGCTGGTGGCTCAGAAAGCCCTTTGATCTTCCTGTCCTGCTGCCTTCTCACCATTTCAGCTCCCTTGAGGCTGCTGAGCTCCTTCTTGTGTAAATCTTGGCCATCACCTCCTGCCTCTCCAGCTTGCTTGGATAACAGCCTGGAATACAGGATCATTTCCTTAAGATACTGCTTCCATCAGGGATGCAATTCACGATTGTCACAGAGGGGGATTACCATCATCCATAGTGGGCTCATTACTGCTAGCAACAGTGATGATGGGAGACTTGAAATTGCAGTCAGAGCACAAGAGCACAAAGTGTTAACCTCAGACATGCTGGAGGCAACCTGTCCCTGCCTCAGTTACATCCTGAGAGCTCACATACCAGATGACCTCCCCCTAGTCAGGTGGGGACCATGCACCAATTCCACAATTTTACAGGGAACTTCAAAGCACGGTGCAGAGTCTGTGTGGACCCAGTAGAGGTGTGGATTTGCTCCCAACAGGAAGCATTTTTCTATCCCCTTGGCTAAACTGTAAATTTAAGAGCAAACACAAATTACAACTGGCTGTTTTCAACATCACATGCCAGAGAACTGTCAGGGTCTGTGATACCACACAGAAGTAGTGCCCAATATTAGAGATGGAAAATTAATTTCTATTAGCCTATGAGCCTGTCATTCCTGGGCAAAGATGTTTTTGATGAACTCTATTCCTTCTGGTGTTAACAAATTACCCGCAAGTAGATTGCAGTATCTCCAAGATTCATTCACTATTTGAATATAATTGCCAAATATTTACTTGCCAGAGCGTTATTCCTAGGGAAATTGTTAATCTGCAGCTCATTCACAGAGTTTGCTACTGACATTGGATAGCTGAAGTGCAAGGAACTATTTTCAGTTTTTCTTGGACATTCAGGTCACCTGGTACTGTCTCTGCCACTTCAGAATATGGATACAACTGTTACAGTGGAGTTTGCTCAGTCTTTCTCTGATATTTGTTTTAATTCTATGTTCCAGAAACATTTTTCTAAGCCAAGCTCTAATTCAAAATATTTCTGGAAAGAAAAGGGGTATGAACACAGTCCAACCTAAATCATTGTTTATGCATTTGCTGAAAAACTGTAGTCAGTGTCAGTCTCTGTGCTCCAGATGTAGGTGATATATGGGCTTGTATCCAGCTGCAGGGTAGGTACCTACAGTATTTATGCAAAATAAAAATCAGCAAAGCCTGTCTTGCAGCCTTGCCACCCAGCTGTTTTTTCATTAGGCCAGATGATTGTATCTTAAGGCTACTAGAAATAGCCAATCCATAATTAAAAGGCTGCTGGGTTTAATGTACAGGCCTACCAGTCACTTTAAAGGTTTAGAATAAATCAAACTGCATTTTCTTGCCACTGGCTAGCACTTCATTTCTTTGAGAGCTGGCACCACTCCAACACTCAATTTTTAGGTGGAAAAGAGCAATTGCTGGCCCCCTGGACTTCATGGAAGAGGTGATTCATTATTAAAAAAAACAAAAAACAAAAACCAACCAAACCAAAAACCAACAAAACAAAACAACAGAAAAAAAACCGATTCAGTCTGTTATAAATGAGTAAAAATATCAGGGATTTCAATAATTTGTCTTGTCTCATTCCACCCATCCTCTATTCAAACTTAGGATAGGCACTTAAGAAGGAAAAGGACCTCTTCTCTCAGCATCTTGAGCAAAAGCATGCTTTCCTTAAAGTTTCTTTGGAGTTAATTCCACACGTGTGCTAATCTCTTTGTGTGTCTAAGAGCTATTTCATAGCAAAGTGCATGTAGTGCTCCTGTTTTACTGGAACAGCCAAAACTAAGGGACTTTGGGTATCCAATCAATTCCTGCTCCTGTTTGTTAGAGCCGTCATTAAAGGGATGCAAGATACAGTTTTAATTAGCGTTGTGCTTGACATTGCGATCAAGTTAAGTTTCAAATAAAAGCTGAGAGACCCATGAGCCTTCTCTGGCAGAGCTTCTTCTGGCTGACCTAGACCTGCCTGGCTCCCAAAAGGACATGGCAAATCCTTTTGTCAGTACAGTCCTGCATCCCTACCCTACTTACCTGCGGCGTAGCTGTGAACCTAAGCTCCCCTGCAGAGGAGCATATGCCTTTCTCCTCCCTGTAGTTAGGAATAGATATGTTTTGTCTTGATCTCTAAAATATGTATGCTTGTTGTAAATTAGGAGAGCTTTTACAGAGACTCCACCAGAAGGCCACTGCTGTAAATGCAGGCGAGCCCCATGGCAGGGAAGAAAGATGCATCTGACTCCATCTTATCAGAAGGCTAATTTATTACTTTATTATACTATATTATATTAAAGAATACTATACTATACTAAAGAATACAAAAAAGATGCTAAAAAGATAATAAAAACTCGTGACTCTTTCCAGAGTCCCAACACAGCTTGGCCCTAATTGGCCAATGAGTCAAAACAACTCACACAGGAGTCCAATCAGACAATCACCTTTGGGTAAACAATCTCCAAACACATTCCACAGGAGCATAACACAGGAGAAGCAAATGAGATAAGAATTGTTTTCCTTTCTCTGAGGCCTCTCATGCTGCCTTTCAGCTTCCCAGGAGAAAAATCCTGGGCAAATGGATTTTTTCAGAGAATGTGAATGTCACAGGCCACCAGAAAGACTACTTGGCTGTTGGATAGTGGAGTTGACTTACTTGTAAATGTGGAGGATGCAAACAATAGAGCTCATGGCACAGACTTGCTGACTGGAAAAATGAGGGGAGCAGTATGCCCAGAGTGATCAGTTACCCAAAACTGAAAGTGTATAAGCAGATTGTTGTGAGTTAATGGTAAACAAAGAATGGTGTGGAATTTCCGTAGCAGTGGAGGCAGCATTTCTTCTGGAAGCTTCCCTTACCCTGGACATATTGAAGGACTTCCTGCAATTGCCTGTTGCAGTGAGAATATGAATGGAAGTGTTTCTACAGAGGGTGCACATAGCCTCTATAGGGTCTTTCATGAGCCTTCACAGCAAGGCACCTGCTTTCTTCTTCCTAGAAGGGGAGCCAACCCCGGCCTCTCCTGTTTTTTAATGTATTGACTATTAGGCCGAATTAAAATGGCAAATCCTCCTCTCCATACTAGTGAAGGTGTCACCTAGTTTTTGCATGACTAGTCCCCCCCTGGAGGTAGTGCCACTCTCCATGGCTCCTGGTTTTCCTTGAGCTTCATTGGTGAGAAGACATCTAGCCCTCCTTGTCCTTGAGGATCAGCCCTCACAGGTGTCCAGAAAACACCTGTGCATTTGCAGGGCTTCCACCATGATGCCAGGTGCACAGCCCTTGATGCCAGGAAGGCAGAGGGAGTGACTCTTGGGTTAGCTTGCTGGTGATGCCATGTGTAGTGACAAGGACTGTGTGTCTGCATATGCTAAAACATTGAAAACCCTTATTTGGGTTTTCAACCCATATTACACTGTCAGGCAACATGATTTCAAATAGATTTTAGCTATGAGTTTGTGGTTTATTGGCTGCAATGCAACCAACTCATTTCCTCATGGCCTCTGCAAAGGCAGCAGGCACTGAACTTTACAAGTTTCCCTGTAAGAAGTAATATATAATATTATTAAAACATCCATATTTTAAATATTTCATTAATAAATTTTTTTTTACTGGTGTATGAAAATAATTTCATACCCTGTGAACCAACATATTTATTATTCACCCCAGAAAGAGGCCATGATTGGATGCTGTACAGCTGGACAGTGTGTTTAGGTACCACCTGAGTACAGCCTCTATGAATAGTGGCCTTCTTTCCTGTGCATACAGCAACTGGCTGGTGGCAGAGGCAGCATTGGTTACAAGAATGTACTCTGCAGCAACAGGCCAACAGCCTGGATTAGTCAGATTTATGAAATCATAATTTGATTTAGGAGTCTGTGTTCTGGAATACAGCAAACACCTAAAATTAAGATTGTGATTGTAGCTACTTTTGTATAATCAGAGCTTCAACTGTGCTGTAGGTGATTGAGCAATACTTGTTTCACCTGAGCATCCTGGAGGAGATTGTAAGAGCTGATCTGTAGATGCTGCTTGGGTGCCTATGCTACCTGAACCACACAACAGAGACTGGCCTCTCCAAGTCCTGTCCTGGTACACTCTCTTTTCCCTGTGGAAGCATTTCAAACAAGAAGCTGCTTATTATTTCTGAGGTTATCCTTAGAGTGATTAATGTGTTTATTCTTTTAGAGGAATAAACTTAGCCCTGTTGGAGGTTGACACGGATTTAGGGAGTTCCTCTCAGTAAGTGGCACAGGTTTCCAAGGAGGTGCAGCCATCAATTAAATCCTAAATAAAAGTTCTGTCAGTGGCACTGCTTATGCAAAAAACCTGTGCCAGATCTCACCACCTTTCACACACATCCCCCCCTCCAAATCACAAACACAAGCTGGCAAATCATGTGAGAAGCTGTGCAGGAAAAAAATGACATTCAGGTGGTGGTCCAGATGGTCCAATTTTGAGGAAGACATGTAAGTGCATAATTGAGCCCTGCATGCTCCGAGGCATGAAGGGCAGTCCACTGCTGCCAGCACAGGGGACCAGCAGAGCAGCAGCCACACATGAGGCATTGAGGGGAGGCCCAGACAAGAGGTTCAGCAGGCAGCTTCACTGCAAAAACATCTGATTTACATTTCCTTATCCCTCTAGTTTTCCTCTGGCTTCCTCTTGCCTGAGGAGGCACTTTTACTGTTCACATCTTTCTCCAGCTGCAGCTGTAAGAGCCCATAGATGGGGGTCAGCATTAATGTTCCTGCAGCCTCACAGCAGCCAGGCAGGGTATAAGCTTGAAATCTGCATGCATCCTAAATGCTTCATCCTTCCTTTCTCTCCTCTCCCTCAAACATACTGCATCCACATTCCTACCCAAAATGAAACATGGGACTTCTGAGTGGGTCAGGGAGAAGCAAAACACATCCTGGGAGTTTCACATCCAAGCAGAAAGCCAGCTAAATGAGGAGCTGACATAGTACCAAACCAGAAGCCACAGTTTCTGCAAAACCCTTGTACATTATGTAGGGAGGAAGTTCCAGGAAGAAATTCAAAAAGCACCCAGGGAGATGAGAGGACTCCTGAGTGTTGGTGCCCACTTCACTGGGCCTTTTCCCATCTAGTTGCTCTTGCAAATAGACAAAACACATCTGAGTGAGAAAATAACAATGCTTACATTCTTGTAAGAGAAAAGGTGGGAATTTGCTCATTGATATTTTCTTTTGATTTATGCATTTATCTGTTTTGCTCCATTATGAATAGTTTTTTTAAGTAAAATTATAGCAAAAATAGGAAAATCTCAGCAAATGCAGTGGCAGAAGCCAGTGCTCCAGGACTCAATCTCCTGCAGCTCTGATCATAGCCCAGTAATTTTTCTCTACAGACAGAAGTTCATTTCTGGTCTGAAGCTTCGTTGTGCCTCCTTACATGTCCTGTCATGTCTGAGTGGCTAACAGCAAGGTCTAGGAGTAAAAGGCATTCAAGAACAATTTTGCTTTTTTAAGTGCAGCCACTCTTTCACCCATCTGCCTCTGTTGAAACAAGAGACATCATCCAGTAGGATGGACAAAGTACTTCCCTCTTAAGTAGGAGAAGGAAGTTCAGTCAAGGTAGAAATGGTTCATCATCACTAGGAAATAGCAAAATCTTGAAATTCCACTTCTCAGACTACTTGAAAAGCATACTTTAAGAAAAAAAAAAAAAAAAGAAAAAGAAAAAAAGAGATTATCACTTAACTAAGATGCTGATTATTGTCAGCAAATTCCTGACAAGAAAAATCAGTTGCTCCTCTTCTGGTTGGCACCATGGCTCACTCAATCCATGATCCTTGCTGAGTTTGGTTAATTCATTTCATAGTCACTCAGGAATGAGCAAAGATATGGAAAAATGCAGCATGTAATGGAAACTGTGACCTGTCACCTCATGTGGGCTGGTGCCAAAGAGGCTGCTAATTATAGCCTGACATGTAAATACTCCTGGAAGATGATTGTACTTATTTGGACTAGTGCACTATTAATTAAATACTTTGATTATTTCTGAGATAGACTTTGGGAAGGAGGGGGAGGTGCTGTCAAGGGAATTAACCTTTTAATTGCTGGGAATGAAGTTGTCTTCCTCAGAAACTGCAGCAGAAGACTGAATTTTCCTCCCTCTTTTCTCTGTCCTCCTGTCTTTGACCTACTCTTTTGAGAACTCCCATTATTTCTGCTTGTTTTTGGTCTCTTCTGGCTCTGTGCCCATGCCAGTTCCTCAAGATCATAACTCACTTGCCTCCTCAAGCAGGGAGAAACCTAAATGGCAGGAATCATGAAGAACAACTGGCAGGGAACCAGGGTGGCTCTTGTCTGAGCCAGAGCCCTGGCTTTCCAGCCTTCTACACTCACAAAATTTCCAGCCCAGAAATGGCCAGCTTTGAGCTCCTACATGGATTCCCTTGGGTTCCACCTGCAAGTACCAACACAAAATCATGGCTCAAGCTGCCTTGAAATGGGAGAGGGAAGGGGAAGCTAATGCAACCCAGAGGAGTCAGGACCACCTCAGCAAAAAGCTGCTGAAAACTTTAGTGGGTCCAGGAACATCAGGACAAGATGCCACTGCCTGTCTGACTCATCCCTAGGAGCAAACAAACAGCAGTGGCTGTGCACAGCAGAGGCAATGACAAGACCAGGAGGTAAGGTGGAGCCAAGGAAAATACTCTTGGCTTTTTACTTCATGCAAGACACAAAGCTAAGCTGAGGCCCCGCTGCAGGCTGTCCAGGACTGATGAACGTTCACAGGGGGCCTGGGTTTGCAGGGAGCCTGGGGCTGCCTTACAAGCAAGTCCACTCAGGTGGAGGCAGGCTGCAGTCAGCACTGGCCCAGGGTGCTGGGCAGAGCAGACTGCTCAGCCCAGAGCTTGGCTTCCCAGCAAGCCTTGGGCCACACTTCAAATGAGCTTGTTGTTACCTTCTGAACAGCTCAACAGGAGGTGTCGAGCTGTTGAGTCCAGCAATGTCTTTCCGTGACCTTGGGGACAGTGTTTTCCAGCAAATTCTGCATTTCAAGTGAGCCAAAGCTTTGTGTTGAATGACTCCTCTGTTACACTGTGTGGCCTTGGGACAGTCACATGTTTGTGCATTCAGCACAAACTGAACCTGCTATCCCTGTGCCACTCTTGAGGCACACCACAGTATCCATCCCTCAGTCTCTTTCTCCACTGAGTGCCTGGGCAGTGCTCCCTGCTTTGCACATGCCCAGCACCAGAAAAGCCAGCAGCATGGAGGAGCAAAAATCTTGCACTTCTCAGGGATTTTGCACCTGCAGGAGGTCCTGCTCACTTACACATGGCTGAACAGGCAACTGGCACTGTTCTGACAGTACCAAAACCAACTCTTCTGATTGTTATCCACATACTTGAGTGGGAGTACTGAGGGGAAGGTGAACCTGTGCCTCTGCAGAGAGCATCACAGCTCTGCTATAGCCAGGAAACAACCCTGCTCTTCTGTTCATCTTTTCATTACAGTTTGTAGGATTGGAGAATTCAGTCTCTTGTCTGGAGCAGACAAGTAAGAGACAGTTGTGGGTCAGAGCTGCCAGTAATGCCACTAATGCACTCTCAAGGACTCTCCACAGCTGCACAGCATCATCTTCAAGATGAGGGGAAAGGACAAGTGTTATTTCTGCCCCAGGAAGGCAGAAGACATTAAATCAACATACTGAGAGCTGATGAGAAACAATAGAGGCCGGACAGCACAAAGAAAGGGAGAGTTATGAGACCTGGATGCTGTGGGCTCAAGAGGTACAGGGACATGCATGCTGATTTCTCCTTTCTCCTGCAGTCCTAAGGCTCATCATGTGCTACTGGGCCACTGACTCTGTAAGAGCAGTGCTGCTGGGAAAGGATGATGCTGTGCCACTGCCAGCTGTACCCCTGTGAGAGGTGGGATGCCAAGTTCCCCTGCTGTGGCAGGATTTCCAGGCTCGGGGACACCCTGGCTGAGGGATGGCTGCAGTCTTCTCTCCCTTCACCCCCACAGGAAGCACAAGCCCTGGAGGCTGTTGCTGAGGAGGGGGACACATTTGCATGCAGGCAGCAGAAGCTGTCCCTCTGGATTGCAGCTTTGCCAGTACCCAAGGCAGAGGGCATAGAACTGCTCCCTCTCATTGTGTTGAAGAGCTCAGATCTTGCTCCAATTTCCTTGGGGTGTATTCCCTGGACAGCTGTGCCTTCATCAACAGCCCCTTCAAAACACTGAAGATGTGCAGGTTCCTCGTGGTCTGTATGTGAGAGCAGGACAAAGCACAGGAAAGCACAGTTACAGGCCAAAGACAAAAACCCAGACTCAGAAGGAGGTGAAGAAACACCAGGCATAACGTTGGAGATGCTGTGCTAATCCTAAATGCTTCCAGTGGGGAGGTGGAGGGGGAAAAAAGGTTTTTTCCACATAGTCCTTTTCAGGGAAGAGCAGACTGAGTTTGATGGGTGGACTTGAAGTTAAAGGGTTACAGCCTCCCATGGAGGCACGTGAAAACACAAATTGATCAAAGCTGCCATTTTTTTACCAATAACTTCTTTGTTCAGGGGCACTAGCCACTTCATGTTGATTGTCTCACTGCATAATCACCACTGGCAGCTTCCCTTGCCCTCTCCTAAAGATCCTCTGCATGGATTTTTTTCTTTACAAATGCATTTCTGGGGACAATAAGAAAGTTGTAGCATAAATTAAACAAGATGCCTGGAGACTCTGAATCAAAAATAACGTAGAGGAATCTCTGGGTGAGAGGGGAAGAAAGAGGGAAGCTAAATGCAGTGTCTGCCTGCTGGCTTCTTCCCTTGCCACGCTCACACCAATTAAGTGTAGCAGCACAGACAGAGTGGCCAGGGGAGCACCTTTGTATATAGATGCTAATTTGTTCACAGGCTTCAGCACTCAATTAATGAAAATGCTGTTCTACACATTCCCAAAACCAAAGAAGGAATATTTGGAGGCACAGAGAGTGGAAAGGGTCCACACATGTCTGGATCAAAGGCAAGCTAGATTTAGGGAAGATTTGTACTGTTCACCTGGCACTTGCCATCAGGATCACCCGTCACTATAAATTAAGTCCTCTTTCATCACTCATAACTTTATGCTGCCATTACAAAATAAGCAGAGGCGAGAAGAAATGTCACAGTATATGCCACAGTTGAGATGGCCATGATACGCTGAGTGTCACCATACAATTTCTGAAGGCTTTATTTAAGCATTTGCCCAAACTAAGTAATACCTACCCCATCAGAAGGCTTCGGGCATCTGCCCAGACACAGTAACATCATATCATTTCAGAAGGCTTCAAGCAACTGCCCTTCTTGTTCTTTAGCCCAACCTTTTATACCCCTCATGGTTCATGCATTGCACCTGTGTGCCCTCTGTTCCCTTTGGTGGTTGGTCAGTGCCCCTCAGCACTCCAGGTGTCATTGCCTTCAATGCTGCTCACCTGCTTCTCACAGCTGTGCCCACTAGGGATGAGGCTCAGCACAGCCCCACTTCCAGTTACCACAAACTGTGTGCCTACAAAGAAACTTTTAAAGGCAGGTGAGAGAAGTGCAGGGGCACTGACCTTAAGTCCAGGAGAAATGGACCTTGTGAGTTTTATACAGAGTCCTAATGTCAATATGGTAGAGAGAGGACAAGGAGATCCCTGTTTTCATAGTAAAATACTGGGTTTAGCTGGGACGGATGGATGGAGAGTCATATTGCTGTTTCTCTACTCCCCCCACTGCTCTTCCCCTTTATTAGCTTAAATGTTGGGGGTTTTTAAAGGATAGGAGCATGCAGAAATTAAATGCTCACTCTCAAAATGAAGCTGACATGAGCCTCTGGCTTTGAGGATGGATTAGTTTTGAAGGCATAGTAGGCACAAAATGAGGCCGGTGAGGGCTGGCAGTGGAATTCCCAGTAGGGACAGGTTCCTTTAAAACACAGATTAAACAGGGAGGAAATGCACAGCGTATGAATATGAATTGATGCTGGGCCTTGCCTGGTCTCGCTTCATTTGATAAAATGCATTTCCTTATTGCATGTCAATTATTTACATTATTTAAATATATATCATCAGATGAACATGCCAGCCCTGAAACAGGATACACAGATGCACACACAAACACACATGTGCAGGAGGGCAGGAGGAAAGGAGTCACACACACGTCTGTCGGGCAGATAATGAGCGGACACTCCTGTGCTCAGTGAGTTGTGAGGCACAGGCACCCCTGTGCCCGGTCCCTGATGTATTTTATGTGCTGCCCCTGCAGAAGAGTCAGCTCTCCTCAGAATAATTTGAATGCAGGCTCTGCTCAGCGCCACAGGAATGTCAGCACCCGGCAGGAGCCCCGCTCCTCACTGGTGCCTCTGCTAATCTCCGGTACGTGGAACTGCTTGTCTGTGAGATAGTTAGTCCTCTTTCATCTGCACAAGTTCACAGCAAAGGAAGCACAGGAGAGCTACATTTAAATTAAATAAAATCCCTGTGCCCAGCAATTCTCCAAAGTTAGTGTCATTAGTAAAGATGTTAGTAGTCGATATCACACTGTTCTGGCATCTACCAATGTACAGAATCCTGTTCTGAATTCTCCTGAGACAAAATTGCTTTTCTTGTGTGATTCTCATTCTTACAAGGAATTTCTGTCCATGGCTTCTGCTCTAGGTGTATGAAGGTATGGCACAGGCTTTGCAGCAAGCACTGCCACCTCTCAGTTCTGCTATTTGCCTCTAACTCATGAAGCAAAGTTAAGCTCTACTCTGAATACCCTGCCAAGGCATCAGACAAAATGTGGACCCAAATTTTGCAATTTGACTTGGCTGCATGGTCTGGCTACAGAAGGAGTCAAATTTTTCCAAGGGCCATTTGTACTCTCTGCACAAAGGCAGAGAGTGCTGTGCACAGCTCTTGCACACTGAAGGTTAGGACAAGATTGGACTATACGTATATGGACAGACCCAAGGCAAAAAGTGGATCTTCCTGAGCTTTACACTGTGTGTTTCCTCTGCCCCAGGCTCCTCCCAGCTCTGAGAAAGTTCAGAACAACAGGGTTGTTGACTGGATTTAGTTAGTTCTGGCGAAATGCTCCTAAAAGAGCAAGTATATGGTATAACAGATAATTCTGCTGATAATTTTACTAGGGAAAGAAGAACTAAACACTTTCCTCAGCACAAAATTTGATGGGTCAGATTTTTGGCAGGTGTGAAGCATCATAGTAGACTCAGTGGAAGTAGTCCAGTATGAACCAGCTGAGGTGTTTCTCAGAAAAGCTGACCAAGGCAATTCCATTTACCCTCCTGGGCTCTTGGCCTGATGCTGCCCACCGTGGCAGGGGCTGCAGCAGCAGCCTGGGGAGCAGCCAGCCATCCTCGACCAAAACAGCGAAGCCAAGGAAGGACTGCACAGCACACACAGGTGATTTGCATAATCAACACAAAGCAGCATCCTGCTGTACAAATCCTCTCCCTGCAGTCAGGTAATCTTCCATTCCCATCTTCCTCCTGCAGTGTCTTTGCTCCTACTTTCCATCCTGTGAGGCTTCCTCCTACTCACTCGTCGCCATCCTTCATTCCCACCCAGGCCCTCAGCTTCTCTTCGCACCAGGAACTCGATACCTCCATTGCATGTCTCCACCTCTCTGCTCTTCCAGCCACCTACCTACCACTCCCACAGGCAGAAACATCCATGAGAAATGAGGACATTTCAGTAACTGAAATGGAAAGGAAGGGGGAGACTTTCAAACAGTCATTACCCACCTGAGTAGCCTGCCAAACCCCCTAAGGGAAATCACAACCAAATCTGTTCCTGGAGAAACATACCTAAAGGCTGCAGCCACTGGTTTCAGATGGCAGCCAGGTGACAGTCATGTGTGGCATCTCAAAACACAAGGCTTTGCCTGGGACTGAGCACTCAGCCTAGCCACAGTGGTGGCTGTTCTCCCTAGGCACAAGAAAAACTCTCTGTGCTCCCGAGGTCAACCCAGTAAGTGAGACTAGGGGCATACAGCGTGAAACATTGAAAAAACAAACCAAACCAAACCAAAAAACAACAACAAAAAAACCCAACAGAAAAAAACCAAAACAACCCCTAAGCCCAAACAAACAAACAAAA
Source organism: Hypocryptadius cinnamomeus (assembly GCA_013400635.1). Classification (NCBI taxonomy): domain Eukaryota; kingdom Metazoa; phylum Chordata; class Aves; order Passeriformes; family Zosteropidae; genus Hypocryptadius; species Hypocryptadius cinnamomeus. The sequence goes on from VYZP01036006.1 coordinate 82,863, forward strand.
AAATCCACCACCATTTATGCTTTCCATTCTGTGCAGCTACAGCAGGCCAGGTCTACAGCCAGCATGCATCTCTCTATATCTCTGTTTCTGTCAGTGGGCATCTCTGCCTGGCACTGCTCAGAGCCTGCAAACAGCTGGTATGTGCCCATTTGTTGCACTGACATCTGTCCACAGCTACCTCCTTCAGCTGGAGAAGCTCAACTCCTGTTCATAAATAATTGTCCAAGCAGCTGCTGGCAGGCCTGGGGAAAAGAACTCAGGAAGGTCACAGAGCAAATGCAGAGCCTTCTGCAGAGCACAGATGTGTCGTGCCCCATGTCTGAGCTGTATGGAGTCCTCCAGGCCCTTACTGGGGCATAACTCCCTCACTGCCAGGAGTGGCCACATGCTCAAGTCTCCCACTCCTTCCTTGTACAAAATACAGAGACAGGATGGGATGACCACCACTGTGCCTGGTAGTGCCATGGGAAAATGGCACTGGGCCATGCCATCCCTGGCTGAGGAGCAGAGGCTGTTTCTTTGCTTCTCATCACCTGAACTGCCATTGGTTCAGATCAGTTTAAGCTCCTCTGTGGCCTTTTGTTACTGTCCTTTCCTTTAAAAGCACTCCTCAGGCCCCTGCTGCTCAGGGAAGCTGCTGGGGCTGGGGCTGGGGCTGAGGCTGAGGCTGAGGCTGAGGCTGAGGCTGGGGCTGGGGCTGGGGCTAAGGCTGGGGCTGGGGTTGAGGCTGAGGCTGAGGCTGGGGCTGGGGTTGAGGATGGGGCTGGGGCTGGGGTTGAGGCTGAGGCTGAGGCTGGGGCTGGCCAGGCAGTGGGCAGGATCTGACAGGGCCTTATGGTGGGGTGGAGCAGTAGGCACCGGGGAGGCCAAGCTGCAGACTCCTGCCTGCTGCCTGTGTCATGGGCAGGAATCCACAAGCCCAAGCCTTTCTTAGGAAGAAGAAATGGCAATCCTTGCTGCTGGGTTCCAAGCCAGTGCTGCCTGTGTCGTGGGCAGGAATCCACAAGGCCAAGCCTTTCTTAGGCAGAAGAAATGGCGATCCTCGCTGCTGGGTTCCAAGCCAGTGCTGCTCAGCAGCTCAGCCCAGCTCTCCGGCTGTCAGAAGCAGTGGGGATTAAATACACCATCATGTGTAACTCCAGTGTTTAAACAAATAATTCTCTCAGAATAACAGGCAGGCTTTTCCACGTGAAGCAAAGCTGACACCTGACTCTTCACCTGACTTCTCCCAGGAGAATATTTTAATGAGGCCCACAGCTGTAATATCACACAGAGAACATTAACAATGCTAATTACCTAAAGTTTAGCCCATGAATACTCAAACAACCATACCTTGGAGACGAATTGTTGTTTTGGCCCAAACGAGGCAGCAATGGCTTGCACCGATGGCTTGCAAAGTGAATCAAGGCTTGTGAGAGCAGCAGAGACAGCATTAGGCACAGAGACCTGGCAAGGCAACCTCCACAGCAGGGCTGGTAAATGAAACAGGTGCCTGGACAGAAGGCAATCTGAGATTGCAGAGAGAAATTGCCTTCAGGTGGCCAAATCCCTCCTGAGAAAGCACAAAAGGTGTTGATAGGTCTCTCAGCATCATCCCATAAAGGATCTGCGCAGAGAAAAAGGGGGAGAATATTAAAGGAATTCTTTGCCAGGCAGCTGTGGCTGGCACTGACTGAGCCTTGCACTGTGCTAGGAGAAGCCAGAAGTCTGCACGGATATGCAATGTGTGAGCGAGGCCTTGCCTGGAGGAGATGCAGGGCCTTTGCTTTGTGCCGTATGCGCAGTGGTGCCGCAGCTCCGGGTCACCGCAGAGGTGCCCGGGTGTGCGAGGATGAGCGTTGTGCCCCGAGCAGCGCCGTGTGCTCTGCCCCGGTGCCAGAGCTCCTTCTGCAGCATTGTGAGTACAGCACTGTGCTCTGCCCCGGTGCCAGAGCTCCTTCTGCAGCATTGTGAGTACAGCACTGTGCTCTGCCCCGGTGCCAGAGCTCCTTCTGCAGCATTGTGAGTACAGCACTGTGCTCTGCCCCGGTGCCAGAGCTCCTTCTGCAGCATTGTGAGTACAGCACTGTGCTCTGCCCCGGTGCCAGAGCTCCTTCTGCAGCACCGTCAGTGCAGCACTGTGTGCTCTGCTGCACGGAGCTCCGCTACTGCCCCAGCCTTCAGCTCCTCATCACAAACGCTGCAGGGCAATGCACAACAAGGGCCATCGTGCAGCAGAAAAGGAGGCTCGGTCCACCCAGGTGTCTCTCAGAGGGAGATGGGAATTTTGAGCAGTCTGTGTTGCTCAGCTCTAATTGAGCACAAAAACATCCCATGGCAGGCAATAGCCCATTAGCAACACTGCATGCTGAGGGGCCTTTTAATTATTTTTGTGTTCCCAGAGGACTACAGAATGCTCTTCGTAAGCATGGCGTGGGAATGCCAATTAGGTGGCCTCCAGCCCTGCTAGACAAGGTCTGGTCACATCACCTCGCGTCACAGGCTGAACCCTGCCCTCCATTTTCTCCCCAAGTCTGCCGTTCTCTGCCATGAAATATTTATTAAAGGGAACTGCTGCCTGTCGCAAATGGCGAGTCTCCTCTCTCCTTGCCAAGGTCAGGCTGCTGGGAGGTACCTTTGCTCTCCATAACATCTCTTTGAGACTGATGGGTCTTTCTTCCATTCAGCACAGCCAGCCAGCCTTGGGAAGCATACTCTTTCAGTTCCTATGGATTCATATTTCCCAAGAATAAGATGGGCATGTAAACAAATCACTAAAGCAGAAGCTGCACAACAGTGAGCTATTGTGGTATCAGGATAGATGCACTAGGGCATTGCAGGAGCACATAGTAAAAAGGCACTAAATTGATTTCTGCTGTGATGAAGAGCCACCTTTAGTCTTTGCAATCACTGTTGTATCTTCTTAGGAAGCTTCTACACTTAGCGATGAAATCCTGGTCCTGCAGAAGTGGATGGGAGGTTCACCCTCTTCTGTTGTGCTGCTAAATTTGCACCCACCTGGAGTTTAGGTGTGGTTTGCTGAATTTTGATTTACTGTTTCATATGGCTTTTGTACCAGAAAAATGGTGAATGCTTCAACCACAAGCTGTTTGATTATCTTTATCAACTGTAGTGAATGAAATAAGCAGGCACAGCTTAACTTCCTCAAGGATCTACGGTTGAAATGTCAAATAGATTTTCTCCCCCTATGGACAGATACTAAAGGGGTAGTAAAATAAATCTGAGATAAGGGATAAACTGTATTAAAATGAGATGTGAGAATCAAAGTATGGGATTGGATGTGGAGATAACCTTCCCTAATAATGACCTCTAGGAAGTTTGGGGCCACAAATATAAGGACCAAGGTGCATATAGAGCGTGTACCCCACAGCTGGGCCATACCTACTCAGCTGCAGGGAGCCAGATGCTTCAGTATGGCTGGGGCTGGAAGTGCAGCTTGTTCTCTGCAGCAGCTGGTTCCTGGCAAACCTGCAAACCTGTCTCTCCTTTGCCATCACTCTTGGCAGCCAGCAAGTCCCAGCACACCGGTTCTCTCCTTGCATGGCAGCTCTCCCATGGTGCCACTACTTTCTGGCTGTGCCTCTTCTGGCTCTTTGGATGTGTTCTGGGCTGTGGGGGTGGGAGGGTCGGCGCATGGAGAAGCTGCAAACACTGCCTAGCACAGGACCACACCACAGATTTATGCAGAGACTTAATGATGTTTTCTGTTTAGTCTTTTTTTTCCCTCCCTTCCTAGTTATTCCTAACATTGTACTTGCTTTTTTGACACCTGCTCAGCCTTGACCTGTCATTTTCTCAAAATTAGTGACAATGCTGAGATCATTTTCCCATGCTGTGATGGGTGATTTAGAGCCCCTCATTATGCATGTATAATTAGGGTGGTTTTTTCCCCCCCAGAAGCATTACTGTGCATTTATCGACAGTAGGTGTCATCTGTCATTTTACAACCCAGTTCCTCATTATCATGAAAAACTTCTGCAGCTCTTCACAGTCAACTCTTGTTTTGACTGCCCAGAACAGTTTTTCATTCTCAGTAAACTTCTCACCTCACTTTTCTTCTTGTTTTCCAAATCACTTTTAAAAAGATTTAAAAATACACGTCCATCTTAGATCTTTGAGTAATTTTTCTCCTCTGTGAAAACATATTATTTATTTACACCTTTTGCTCTACTATTACAAATACTTTGTGTCTTTTATTGCAATCACTCCACTGGCAATCACAATGTTATTCAATAGCATTGCATTGGGAAAAGTGGGGGCAGACATTATAGAAATAAAACAAGCACCAGTGCCATTGTTAGGACTTAGCAGACAAGGTATATTTGTTTTGATCTGTTATTTTAATTATCTTGTAAATTCCCATCAGAAGTAAATTTTATCTCTCACTGTATGCTGTGTAATATAGCTTTTTTTTTTTTAATGTGTCCATTTCAAAGTTCATTATGCCATTCCAGAGACTAGTGCTGATAAAATCCTCATCTGGATTCAAGATATTGGCAGAAAGACTAACTTCTTAAGTCTCTGGCACCAAGGTAACATCTTGTCATCAATCCATAGGAAACAGATTTCATTAGTTCCCTTGGTAATGGAATTAATTGTTTGCTCTGGCGTTGAGCACCTGAACATGGCTTTGGGCAGCAGGAAAACCAGAGGCATTTTAGTGCTATTCCTCTGCTGTGTTTCACTTGATTTTTGTCTCAGGATTATGAGATGCCAGGGATGTAAAACAGCTAGCAGGAAGACAACAGCTGCCAGAAACAGAGCCTTCTGGTTTGTACTTTGAGCTGTGCATACTGTGTAGAGTTAAAAAAAATAGTGCTTAGAATAATTTAAAGCAGAAATCTGTTACGTTCCTTCAAAATTACCCGTGCTTGGTTTAATAGATGCTGGATTAATTGCGTGCTGTCTGAGAGCTTTTGTTCCCCTCCGGAGTGGCTGTGGTCTGTGCCACAGAGGTGAATGCTACTCTACTGTATGGCAAATTTGACATTGAAGGGCTCTTTGTAGAAATAAGACCGCCATTCTCTCCCATTGTCCCTTTGATTAAACAGTGCCAGCGAAAGAGACAGTTTTGATGGTTGTTTTCATATTATGGGCATCTGGCTACTAAGAGCTGCGCTGAGATCACCAAATCACAAGCTGCTTTAGAGATGTCTGTTTATGCACGCCGATCCCACAGTGATGTGATCCAGGAAAGTATTTGGATATGCACACTGAGAGGGGCCAGGGGGCAGGGAGGAGAGAGAAACAGTTTCTGGGGTGTGTGGTGAGGACCATTTGTTGCCTGTGTGTGCTGCTGTTTTCCAACACAATTCCTCTGGTACTCAAACCCACCACTTTCCAGTACCCCTGAAATAAATCTGGACTGGGGATGCTTTTCCTTCACTTTCACATGAACTTGTGAAAGGCTTCCAGTGATCTCTAAGGGACTTCATAATAAAAATAAAGGAAATCTAATATACTACACGTGGACTCATTCATTAACTGCTCCCCATTTAAAACCTCTTTTGCAGATACTCACTGTGTGAATCAGCACTCGGTGATGCTTCAGCCTTGGCCGTAGGGACTCCGTAGGACTAGAATGTCTTCTGGACTAGGTTGCTGGCACCTTCTGTTTGCTGAGTAAACTTTAACACACAAAATTCTTCCCAAAATTTTAACCATCTCTTTCGGTTATACCAAAGCAAACAGGGAAGATCTTGGGAAGAGGGCACTCCCATCTCTTTCCACTCATCTGGCATCCAAACAGATACAAAGGCTACAGAAGCATTTTTCCTTGAATTTTTAATTGAAGTGCTTTAATATAAAAAAAACAGTACATACAAGTTCTAAACTCCTGTTTTCTGCAGTTGTTTACACGTTTTCTAAGTTGCAACAGAATATTAGCTATGTAGGTAGTCAACACTGCTAACAAACTACAGTACAAGTTACTAATAACAGTACAAGATGCTTGGAATACATTCTTGCAAATGTGTATGAATACCAAAGAAATCCTATGAAGTTGAGAGGCTTCCAACACCCATTTTCCTCTCCTCTCAAACCTCAGTAGGATTTCACTCACAGGTTTCCTAACCACCAAAACACAGAAGGGCCGATCCTTGGCTGGTGCAAGCTGTGGTGGCTCCGTTGGCATCTGCAGAGCAGTGTGAGTTGCCTTGATTCACTCTGTGCTCAACAGACACCTTCTGGCAGGGTGAAACACCATGCAGGTTTCCATGCATGACAAACTGATGGGCCTTCTTGGTCAGTGCTGGCTTAGCGCATTAAACAATCTGGTTTTTTCTGAGGGTTTCAAGGCTGATCTCTGTCTCCAAGAAGCAATCAGATCAGGATGACTGCAGAACAGTCAGGAGCACCCCAGATTCTCATACTGCTCTAGGTAAAGCTGGACAAATTTCCCTTAAAAAAAGCCAAGGTTTGAAGCCACCCCATCACCTCTCCTCCCCCACAGAAGGCTGGCAAAGCTATCAAGCACTTAATAAAACTGAATGTGAGATAAGAAGAGCAAAGATCCTCCACACAAGCCATGTTAAAACAAATCTCTACATACAAACATTGTAACAATACAGTCACTTCAGAGTTCGAAAGAAAGGTTCACACTTTACAAAAGAGGAAGAGGGGGGAAAAAGTAGCACAGGAAGCTGTCCTTAGAATTATGTACTGGTTCCCAATCCTGTGACCTTAATCTGTGGCCGCCAAAAGTAAACAAATACCAAGCAAGACAATGTACACTCCAATGAGGCCTCATGGGGTGTAGCAACAGGCAACCTGGAGGCAGTGTACAAAGCTGAAAAGGAATTTGAAAGAAAGACTGGCATTGTCTCCTATTCTGGTACATGTACATAACCAAAGACACAGTGACAAACACATTACAGAAATGGGTCTTTCCAGCCTTTGAGCCCACCTATTTGTCATCCAGGATTGGTCACAAGGGTTTTTCCTCTGAAATGAGAGTGGCATGTGGGGTTTTCTTCAGGCAGGAGCCCTTATTTTTTTTCCCCTCACTCAGTTGTTTTGACTTGTCTCTGTACCTGCCATGTGACTAATAGGACATTTGGGTTCATCTGAGACTGCTGGGTTTTTCTTACTGGCACCAATACAAAACCTCCTGGCCCTGAAGACCAACATTTCAATGGCATGCTTCAGTAAGCACCCAAAACTCCTCCAGGCTATTCACCAAATGGCATTGCATTATTTGGGTGGGAAGCTATGGAAGCTGGCAAACCCATGACAAGGTTAGCGTTTCTATTCATCAGCACATTATGAAAAGACCGAGTACCAATGTCTCCAGTTCAGAGTACAGACACAAAATTAAACTTCACTTCTGCTGCAAAGAGGATAAAAGGCTATTTAGAGGATACAGAAGTTGGCATATTGTGGAAAACATGGTGGTGGCTCACAGTAAGAATTCTTCAGCTGTATTGCCTTTTCAGTGACTTTGATTTTCTATTCATGTTCATTTGTAAGTGTAGTTTTCTCGAACCACATTTTCTTGACACCACAGTTATTGCATTACAAAAGCCACTACAATGCAATCACTCAACATACACATACATGTTGTATAGACAAGGGTATGTACAGCCAGGAAGTGGGGCAGCTTCCAACCCACAATTTGTTGTTTCCATAAAAGCAGGCAGATCCTAGTGAGGTGAGACAGAAGTAATCTAGAGCATCCTCAAATGTTGAAAAGAAGGCTGTGAGTATATGAGCAGATAGAAACCCCAAAACCTAAACAACAAGAACTAATGCTAGTGGAACATCTCCTGCTTTGTAGCTAACTCAGTTGCTCTAAAATGGTTCTCACCTCAAATAATTTTAAGATGCAGAATGTGCAGTAAGTGCAAAGAAAGAGGTGTCCTCCCCTGTGAATGCAGGGAGTGAATGTGCTTTCTCAGTATTGCCTAGAGGTTACCCAGTACACCTGCTCTTCCCTAGCCCACTGTCTTTATAACAACTCTCTTGCTTCAATGCCTAACTGGTAAGGCTAGACTATTTAATTACAAACAAACTTCAAGGTTAATGTATTAGAAGACTGGAAACAGATACCCTGATTCTTTTAAAACGATAATGCATTGTACACTTAGTGCTTCTCTGAATCCTTTTTCCACAGAGCAAATCATCGCAATGGCAAGCTTTCCATCAGTTCTGAGCTGGCACAGCCAGTTTGAAGAGTTAAAATCTTCACAGTCTTTGCTTCCCTGCCAAGAATGCTCCCTGTCCCCTGGAGAAAACAGTTCATTCTGAATATGTCTGTGATGTAGACACTTCTGCTCTGGGACCCAGAGCAGATCATCAAATGTTCTTATGCTGGTCAGTCATCAGGAGCATTTTTTGACCACTTTCTGTATTTCTTAAACTATGTGCAATAAAAATACAACTACATACAATAAATTTGAAGGACTCTTTATCCCTTAGCCAAATGTATTTATTAGACTGGGAAAGAGCACAGGAAGGTACTCAGCTCCTCCAAAAGGGCTCAGAAATTAAGTCAGGAGCTTCCAAAACTGTGGGATGTTTTTTCATCTTTATGCTGAGCAAAATTTTAGCGCACAACTATTGTGCATGTCACTGGCCTCGCACTGACAAGGCCTTACACAAAAAATGTGATGAAACCTGCTGATTTCATCACTGAGCAACACTGAGCATCATCCCAGGTAAATGACACCCAAAGACCAAAAGAACCCTTGGGTACATTTGTCTAACAACCTCGTCTTCAGACCACCCTGGACCTTCAATGACCCATATAAAAGCCCTTCAGTTTTTTGCAGAGGGCTTCCAGGACACAGTCTGTCGACAGGAGGCAAGCCACAAAAACGGGTGATGCCGTGGCTGGACACACTCTATGGTTCTACTGTCTCTGAAAAGAAGTAGGATGGGAAGAGTCCAGCTGGTCCCCAGAGCTCAAAGCTAGACATTGTTTAAAATACCTTTTCATTTCCAAAATGAGGAGATGCGATAGCAAATTCAATAAGGTACCTCAAATAAAAGCCCTCAAGTTACTTTTTTAAGCCATTTTAAATGATAAACCAGTGCCAGATAAAGGAGTAAATCCCTCAAGTCAGAACCCAGTTCTTGGATGTTTTGCTCTCAGACTGAATTGTTCTTAAAAGGGGGAGTAACCTAAGAGTCTTTATGGTCTATTTTTAAATGAGAGGATATTTTTCATTTAAGTGTCTGTAACAGAATAATTTGAAAATAACTGAGGAAACCATGCAATCACAGATGATCTGTGTTCAGTGTGCTCTGCTGAAGCTGCTGTGACTCCACTGCATTAAGAAAAGACATACATTATTCTGTAGCAATTGTCCATGACACTGAGGCTTACAGCATAAATATTGCAATACCTCATCCAGTTTCTGTATGACACACCAAGTTTTATTGCAGTAATGTCTCATAATAGATGAAGGTGCTGCAGGGTCCTGTTTGGCCAATTGCTATAGGACCCTGGAGTGCATTTCATAAGCAGAAAATATCTCCCATGGGAAGGGAGTTAAGATGAGGACTAGATGCCAGGAGAACCAGCTAAAAGCTTCATGTTCCTAGGAAAATATTTTCTGTGCCTCACACCCCCACCTTCTCCCAGCCCCTCCATTAAATGGGAGGTTCGTTTCCTTGCTTGCAGATAGTGCTGGATGCAAGATAATGGAGCATGGCCCTGCCACGCACAGCAGAATGCCTCTAAATCAAGAAGCCAGTGTTCTTTGCCAATGTGACAGATTGAAAAATGCTTCTGGTACTTCCATGAGTGGGTTACTAAGCAACACTTTGGCTTCCAGGGAGTAGCCCTGCTGGATGTGATCTCATGCACGGGCAGCCTGACCACATCCCCAGCTGGAGCACTGGGGAAGGAGGGTGTGTGTGCCAGCAGCAAGGCTGCATGGCTTTGCTTGGCTGTAACACAGGCTCCTTTTGGATGAGCTGTAATCACAAAGGAAAAATATCCCAGAGATGACCATGGGCCTACTCATGAGATGGCTAAAAAGCAACACCGTTGGGAGAGAAGTATAGCTTGGAAGTAAAGCTTTAAACACCCATGGTGTATCCTGGGTGGCTGTCTCAGAGCAAATGATGCTGAAGAAGGCTGACTCCAGGAAAAGATGCTAAAAATGAGAGGGGCTGCAAAAGATTTCCATGTGAAGAGACAGAGAGATCAAAAATACTAGAACAGATTAGAAATCAGTAAGAGAGGGGAGGATGGAGCTGACTGAAGTGAGGTCTCATACAGGTGAGCAAGATAATGTGCTGCTGTCCACTGTTTCCTGATTTAGCAGTGAGGAGTTGTTTACAGAAAATCAGAAGGCAGTATACTGAAAACTGATGAAGCTCAAACTCCATGAAGTCAGAGAGAAATTTGCCCTGGCTGGTGACTGTTCCATCATTATATTTTCCTGAGATTTCTCACTTTCCTTTGGAGCTTATGACATGGCATCACTGGAGCCAGGTTGAGCCAGAACAGGGCATAAACAGGCCAGATTTATAGACAGAGATAGAAATAACTGTTTTCTTGCATGTGTTGAGTGTGCTCAACTATTAAACAGCCACACACCTTTTCATAAAAACTAAAGTCCAAGACTTAGGCTTGGCATCTTTAAGGATACCAGGCCAACCACAAAGTCAGTGGATAAATGTTGACTAAGAGCAGCTGAGAATCGGTCCCACATTTTAGAGCATTCGTTCTTTTTCATGTGTTGATAAGTCATGCTCCAAATACAATTCAGATTAAGTTGTAAGGGATAATGTTTTGCCCTATTTTTTTTAGGATTCTGACACACCTTTCCAAAACAAGTAGGATTTTCTCTTTCCTTCTTCTTCAGTAATACTTACTATAGGACTCTAGATCTATTCCAAATCAGTGAGCAATGTTTACAGTAAATAATATTAGGGTGATACACAAATATATATGTATATATATGTATATATATTTGTATATATAACTTAAAATCTCCTAATTAAAAATTAATACCATAGCATCACACAGCAAGGCTGTGCCAGTGTCACTATTCAGAGATCATTACTTCAGCATTTTAAAAGTGAACTTACGAGATGATGACAAAACAGCTTTTATCTGGGAGAAGTGCTATGATGTCATAGATTTATTCTCCTTCTATTTTGCTTTAGAATAACGGGGACAATGTTGTCTCAAATAAAATAAAGGATCAACAGCAAAGATTGTAACTCAATCGTCCTCACCCCCAATTTTAATTGTTGTGTTTTTCTTTTCAACCACTTCTAGTGGGAAAAAAAAAAGTGTATACCAATGGCACATTCAACCTGAAATGGCAGATGAAGAAAAGGTGATCCAATAAACTAGCATGTACACAAGCCTCTGGTTCTTAGAAGATCTGGCTGGGTCACACAGATGACAATTTACTTAAATACTTTTGAGCTTCTCTTTACATCTGCAGTTCAATGAAATACATTATTTCCAGGCCTAAGCCCATCACTTCTGACCCAGGCTGCAGCACTGGAAGGAAGTCTAAGTAAACAGGGAAGACTGTTGATCTCTGCTGCAGCAGAAGAAATGGAAAGCCAACAAGGTAAAGAGGAGATATCTCTCGCTTTTTTAAAAGAACATTTTATGACTGAAAAGTCTTTATGAACTACTGTATGGTGCTAATGCTGAGTTGAGATTAAATAAGCACACAAGCTTGATTCTCTGCAATGATCAAAGGTTTGTTGAACACTTCTAAGGGAGAGATAAAAGCTGATGGTTTGATTTGGACCTGTCTATTTCTGAATTGTTCTAAACCTTTCAAATCAGTCTTACTATACACTGTCTCTGAAATACTCTAAGAAAATGAGAATGAACAAGGAAAGATATTCTGTAATGAAGTTCAAAGGAGATGACACTTGGAAATTCTTCATGCCCAGCCTTCCCAAAAGTATGCAGGGGCACATCTCTAGTGTTGCACTCCAGGAGAGCTATAAAGGAAGAGTAGGTTAGGTATAACATTCATGTCTTGTCCTTTGTTTTTCAGCAGATACTTCCTTTTTCACTGCTGCTCAGAAATTCTGCAGTGGGAGTACATTGTGAGCATCCACATGTGGTCCTGTGTCCAGCAGAAGCACATGTTGGGGCTGGAAACAGATCTGTGCTCCATCAGAGTTCATGGGCAGCAGGGGTTTTGGCCTTCCAAGCAGAAGATCTTGAGAAATGGAAGGGAAGACCTTATCTTGTAGGCACAAGGATGAGAATTAGCAGATCCAAAGTCTTATATGGCAATAGCAGGAGGAGTCCTATCCAAGCGGACAAAATGCTGAACTGTGCCTTCTCATCCAGAGGTGAGCCATGACAGCACTTCAGACCACCACAGAAAGGAATGCTCTCCCAGCCAACCCATTCAATCATTCAAGACATGGAAAGGAGATGAAATGAATGTGTCATCCTTTATCAGTCTTTCCAAATACAAAGAATAAAACCTGCCCTTCTCTCTCCCTAGTTTCTGAAAGTGGGAAGAGATGAAATATTTCCTGAGTCACCGTGGAGGTGAAACCTATCGTTTGTTACAATGAACTGAATCAGATGGATAACTAGATTGACAGGAGTCTTAAAGAAAACATCAATACCTGAAAAATCAGCAATTTTCAGGTATGAAGTGTTTTATTTTTTAACTACATGCACACAAAGGGCAGTAAGCTGATCTGAAAATAGTAGTTTTCTCATTTCAAAACATCAGTAATAACATATATTCTAAATGCACTAATGTAATAACACTTTACATTTTCACCCAACATGGCAGGAATACACAACAAATATTAATAAACTGTTGGCTCGATTCCCCAGCTGCTAAATGCCTGGCATTCTCACTGGCATACAATAAAAAGGTAAAATCTAAAACCCCTTCTGTCCCCTGGAGGCACTTTCTGTTCTTTACCTTCCCCTTTCCCCTCAGCCTCAATACACAGTGGTGGAGGGATGTCCAAACACCCCAGCAGTGCAGCTGGAGACAGGAGAGTGATGCACCTCTCCTCTACCCTGTGCTAAGGCTTGGCCATCAGGACAGCAAAATTGTGCTTGCACAACCTGCAGCCTTGCCTCCTTCAAGGCAGCCACTGACCCCAGGGTCCGAGGACACTGCCTGGGAGCATCAGTCACTCTCACCCTTGTCTGCAGTGCAGTGAGACCTTGTGCCCCAGGCAGCACTGCCAGAGACAGAGCTGGGACAGTGCCAGCACTCTCTGCAAACTGCTCCCAGGAACGGGGACATGATGCTTTGGCCCCAGACGATGGCATGGGCACTGGTAGGATGGGGACATTGCCTGAGCCTGCAGAGGCAGGGGAACATGATGGGGAGTGGGCTGGGCAGCTGCACTTGTAAATCAGTACCCTTCAAACCACAGACACCGCTCTCCTCTCCCTGCCCCTCCAGCAAACCTGAGTTTATCTCATGTAAACCAGACCAGGTTTGCTGCCTGCCCTAAAAAGCCATTTAACTACTGCTGTGGCTGGAGGTCATTGCTAGTAATTGTATCCCCACCAAAGATGGATTTGGCTGCCTGCCAGTCACAATTCCTGCCCTCTTTTACCAGAGGAGAAGCACAGCTACAGCAACTAAACTTTTTTGTTCCTTCTGCAGGGTCTTGGATCTTTTGCATCCAACTCCTGCCTTGTCACCTGTTCCTATCTCGCAGGCAGTGTCATGGGCCCGTGGCTGGCAGAAATAAATGGTGTAAGGAACAGCCCAGAAAAGCTGGGTCTTCTTGCTCCACCACAGTCTGGGTGTGCAGCACTGTGATAAATAGCAGCACTTAGGGCTTGCACACTGTTTGTAGGCTCCAAGGGCTTTGCAGGAGCAGCTAAGAATTGCAGCTCTGAGTGCCCCTGCGATGGGCAGCCGGGCACAGCCCCCAGCACTGCAGCACAGGCCGTCCCCATCCGGGCCAGCAGCTGGGAACTGAGCTCCAGGTTTGGCCCTCAGTCTGTGAGCATCCCTGCCAGTTTGGCTGGGGCTCCTTCTGCAGACACCCCTTGTTTGGGGGGCTGGGGCAGCACCCCCCTGCTCCCGTCCAGCAGCCGTGGTCACCCTGCTCAGCTGCACGCTCCCCTCCTCCTGTCATGCAAAACTAAGATCATAATGAACCCAGAACTGGTTAGAGAAGGGCTTTCCTGACCTGTCTGCCTGCTCCTCTCCACAGAACTTATTTTCCCAAAATTATAGAACTGGTCAACTGTTAAAATGTCAGATGACCTCCTTGTGATCATGCCACAGCCTCCCATAACAACATGGAAAAGATAATCTATCTTTTACTCACATCCTCCATAAGATCTACGTTGTCTTCCCTCACAGACTGGTGCCAGATTTTTTCCAATATAAATTATATTAACTTTAAAATTCAAATATTGAAGTGATTTTTTCTAAAAAGATTGAAACAATAATTTTTAGCTCTTTTGATTGTTCCCCCTTAGTTTTGTATGAAATAATTTGCCAGATTGGACTTTGATATATGAATAATTATGGTTCTCTCAAAAGCACATTTTTTTAAAATAAATTCATTCCACACATAAAAATCATGCCCTGCTCTACCTGGAATTTTCTTGCCCACAATGCACACTATCCCTCTAGCAGTGACAAGCTTAATTAATATTCCTTTCTACCCCCATCCACTCCTCACCTCCCAAATGACCCCTGTCAAAACACATGCTGTAGGTGTGAAGAAAATGCTACAGCCCCATAACACTGCATGGTGCAGGAGAATCTTCCTTTGGGGCAGAATTGACTAAGCTCTTTCTAAAGAGAGATGAAAAATCATGATTTCAAAGTTATTTAGAGTAACATTTGGCTCAAAAGAATATAATGGTGGCTTTCTTAGCTCAAGAGCTGGTCTGAGATACATTTACAGAATGTAAACTCAGTGCACTGTAAACATGATGCAACAACCCAGCTATGGAAGCACAGTTTGGGGGCAGATTAGGACCCATCTCATGTTTCTCAAAGGTATTGCCTTTTCCAAGCTATGGGGGAGGCTCTGTGCTGGCAACACAAGTTCACTTCCTCAATGGTACCACTTGGGTGCCCCCGTTCAGTGGTCATTTCTCCACCCCTCTGATTTCTGAGTCTGCCCCCACAGGTGCTGCCCTCCCCAGCCAGTCTTCCCAACATGGACAGAAAACTGGGCAGAGCAGCACAGAGATGTGATGGAGGGAGAGCCAGAGGCAAGCCATGGTTTCTCACAATACAGTCTGAATTGTTCAGTTTCTGGAACAGCCCGAGGTAGCCAATACCAAAGTAGATGCCATTGTGGGCATGAAGGAGGTAATGTGCAATTCACTGCATCAGTAAAGATGATTTTCTCTAACTGACCTTTTTTAGGTTATCCAAAAGGAGTTAAAAGTAGAAGGATCACATGCATATGTTTAACTAACATACTTTAAGGCCATTATGCAGACACACTTGTATTTAAATACATCCTCTCCCACAGTAAACATCTGTTTTTATAATAAGGCCAGGAAGAACAATTACATCATCCAGCCTGACTTCCTTTATAACACAAACCTTTTTCAGTCAGACAGTCCTGTGATTAAATAAGATTGTGTTTAATTAAAATACGTCTAGGAATCTGTCCATTCTTGATTTGAAGTCTTCGAGGCATACAGGATCCACCATCTCCTGGTAGTTTGCCCTGATTTGTGCTAAAATATTAATTGCCTTGCCTACACAGAAGAGTTTTGAAAAACACTAGTTTGTTCACCTCAGGGACTGCCAACAAACTTGCATGTCCTGCCATAGCAAGAGAGAGAGCAGCACACTGAGCCAGAGCCCTCACACTGTTTTAGCGGCCAGACCAGATCAGTGGCAAGATTTGCCTGACAGCAGGTGGTGTTGCCCAAATCACACAACCCAGCAGTCATGCAGGAGGACTATCCCCAATGGGGCAGCAGGTGACAGGGAATCAGTTATCAGACTTTCTGAACTCCTCTTCCTCACCTCCACGGTAGTGCCACAACCTCTCCACATCTCAACAAAGCTGGTGCATTTTTCACCTGGGAGGTCTGTCAGTATTTCCAAAGTGCACCAGCACACATGGCTCCGAATGCATGCTAAAAATGTCACTGAGAGGTCCATTCCAGCCCCTTATCTTGGACTCAGCTAGTGAAGAAGGGAGGCTGTAGCTGGAGGAAGTTCTCCGCATGGGAGAGCTTGTATCTAATCTGCTGCCAAAGTTACCTGGAACTGCCTGGCTACACAGCACAAAGCTGGAGAAATGAAACACAACTGGTCCAGTGTGACACCCTGTCACACTGATCTCAGATGGCAAAGAATGCTTTGGCATTGAAGATCTAGCAATCTGTCCTTCTGTCATACCTCATTAGTGATGAAACCTCAGCAAGGCCACAGAGGAGTGTTTCTGAACATGAAAGATATTGTTGGCTGCAGAATGGTTGTGAGAAGAAAAAAGCTCTGGATCAAACCCATGAAATAGGAAAGCAGGTGTGCACACAGAGCACAGCTCCTTTAGCAATGTCTCTGTCATAGGGATGGAGGCCACTGAAATTCTGCACCAGCTGGTTCCACCAACCAGGCTACCTGAGGCTTACATGATGAGCTACCAGTGTCTGCTAAACACACAGGCCAAAACAACATGCATGTCCTCTCTGTTTAGGAATGCAAACATTGTCCTACTCCTCCAAGGTCAGTGTAAACATCAGGACACTGGAAGGCAATGGTGATTTTTATGATGGAAGTCTCTAGGTCCTGGTAGCTGAGGACCAGCCCAAACACTAATCCACATCTGCTGATCCCACAAGCAGCACCACCACAGAAGTTTCCCACAGCACACACACTTCTCATTTCCAGTCACTCTTCCCAAACACCCATATTCTGTAAGAGAGCCCAGTGGTGTCTCTGGTGAATACACACTTGCACTCCTGGCCACAACAGCAACAGGATTTTGTATCAGACTGAACCATATGATAGTCCCAAAATGCCAGATCAGCAGGGTTCAACCACACCAACAGATGGGTGTAAATGCTCATGCCGATCAGCTGTGTCCTCCAAGTGCTCCCCAGGGCCAGGGCAGTTCCAGACTGGGAGGAAGATGCTTTATTTTATATTTGCTCAAGGGTCTTGTCCCAACAGGTATCAGACACTTGATGCAAGTGCACAGGCTTCCACTTTGCTCTCTCCACACTTGATGCTCAAATTTCTTTGTGTTCTCAGCTCATTGAAGGGCTGTCACATGGAAAGCACAAGCTATTGAATGAATTTTACAGGTAGCCAGTGCAGCTGCTCCAGGAGAGATTTGGTCCAATACAATTAGGATAAATACTTTCTACTTTTTTTTTTTTTGAACAAGTTAAAATACTCCTGCAGCAGCCTGAGAAGAGGCTGCAACATTAGGTGGGAGAATCCAGTAGCTGACACAGCTACTTTTGGTGTGTAAGATGAACAAAAGGGGAAGAAACTATCTAAATAATGAGAAAAAGTGCACTAGGTCAGTATAGCTCATCCTAAGTGTAATTAGCAGGAGAAGGAAGAAAAAATAGCTCACCAATATTGTTTCACAATGTCTTTCAAGTGTTTGGGGACATTTCGTTTTGCAGAAGAGTTTCAGCCAATATAAACATGCCAAATATAATCTTCAGTACCCTTACCTACTTTACCAGCAACATGAGTCACATGCTGCTCTCATAAATTTATATTATAAACCCACTTAAATCTATGCATAGAAAGTGATATACATCATGCCCAAAAAAGTGATTATTCTGGGCTACTTGGCAGTTCAGGGAGTGGTAGGTTTTTAACCTTAAAGATGTCTTTTGTAGAAAATATTTGATGTACTCATTCTCCTAGTAATCTCTTAAATTATTCAAAGAGATTCAACTGCAATAATTTTTTTTTCAATGGATGGTCTCACTTAAAATTTCTTCATTTCACATGTTGTTTAAATAAAGAAGAACTATTCCTATTTAAATTTTTTAATCATTATGAAAATTCTTCTTTTCATGTCAGGTTCAGCAAATTATTCTTTTCTTTAGAGCTGGGGAAGGTTTTTAGACAAATCATTGGCCAAAGATGCAGTTGTAGAGAATTTAGGGGAAAATTATTGGGAAATTTAGTTAGAGCTCGATAATTACTTTGACAAAAAACAGTAACACTTTGGAAATGCTGAAAGCCCGGATTAGGCAATGCCCAGAAAATGCAGCTTTCAGTTACAGAACATTTTAGTTTAGAAATTTCAAAAAATTAATCAAAGTGCTTCATTTGACCTTAAGCCAAAATTGTTCCTTTTTGCAACTTATGTTAGATTACTTGGAAAGCTGACAATTTTTTGCTTTCTATGATCAACTTAAGATATGAATTTTTGTTTTGTCCAATTTTCTGAGCTAAACAGAAAGTGAGTTTCATATACATAAGATTTTTCACTCAGAATTTTCTGAACAAAAAGAAATTATGTGTCTGGAAGGTATTGCTGGCATTGCAGTGGGACTGTATGCCTGAATACACTGAATACCAAAGGCATTTCTAAGCATCAGAGTGTGTACATACCAGTACTGCTCTTCCTTACACGTAAAACAGATTCCTAATGATCTGCCACATCAGGGCATTTGATTCAATGGAGAAAGTGTCACCCCAAAAAGTTTTGATCAGTGCTTCTCTTAGTGGCAATGTGCTGTTCATGAACTGGGAAGCATGGAACTAAGCAACTCAGAGCACCCCTCTTAAGCACCCATGCATCTACAGAGTGGTTGCAGTAAAGAGATTTCCAGTCAAGCCTTTGAAGAGAAACACCTGGTGCTGCTCCCAGCTGAAGTACTCACCAATAATTCCTCGGGAGATATCTTACTACTTTTTCATTTAAAAAAAAGACTAAACAGAAAGCACAAGGCCACACAAAATTGACTTCTCCACATTGGTATAACAACCCTCCCCCTTCCATAATGCATGTGAGCCTGTTAATGGCAAGCAGCAACCATGCACAGCAGTGAAGAGATTTCATCCGGATCATTGGGAAAGTACACAGTCCTAGCAGAGCCCAGGAGGTCTGGCATTAGTGACAGTGGATACCACAGATACCTCTTCCTGTATTTGAGTGTCCGTTCGTTTGGATGTGGGTCGTGTCTTTGTGTTCTGGGTGGGAATTGTGTGCTGGTATGGCAACACCAGGAGCAAGGTGTTTCTTGACTGCTGGAGCTCCTCAGGCCTGGTAGCCAAAAGCTGATGCTCTCTCTCTGAGCAGCTCCTGGCACAAATGACAACTCCAGCTCCCTGCAAATGAAGAAATCCTTCTTATAGGAATGACATGAAATCCAGGCACTCAGAGTTTATGTCAAGATTGGCTTGAATAATATATGAGATATTCCTAATATTGGAATTGCCTGTACTTTTGTGAAGCAGACTCTGCTGCCCTTGCTTTTGTGTCCATAGGCTTTCTACATGAGCTGCAATGCTGCTGGGGTGTGCATTGCAATGAGGTGTTTTATATTTTCACACTTCCAATAAACCACTTCCCAGTGGAACAGAAACCTTTAGATAATTATTAGCTGCATTTCAAGATTTTCCCCTCCTGATTTAGCTTTCTTTTTACCAAAGTTACAAACATTAGCTCCTGAATGCATGATTCATTTGTAATTATTCTTGTCCTGCCCCTCATGTAAACCACAGTCACTCGCACTCACAAGCCTCCTTCTCCACTTCTACTGCTCTCTGAGGATTTTAGTCAGAGAACCTCTAGTGGTAAGAGACTGGATCCTCTGCTCCACAGCCAAAGTTGGACAAACTCCAACCAGTCATAGTATAGTCCAATTGAACCCCCTACAGAGGTAATAACTGCATACCAAATGTAATACAGACCACAAAACTCTCACCCTGCCTAAAGAGAAACATATCATAGAGCAAGGAAGGTAATTCCCTTTAATCCAGTCTCCTGACAACAGGCTCTTAGATGTTCCAGAGAAAACCTCCCTGTCTGAGGCTTTCTCTCCAGGACTTTGACTTCTTAAGAAGTCCAAAGTCACATTTCACAGGCACTCAATTTAGCTGACTCAATTGAGGTGACCAGTGACATGTGGGACATCCAAAGATACCCATGACCCACAAAAGAGCCATGTTCTGGAAGAGGAGGAGGCCAGGCAAGATTGAATAGGATACCACAGATCACACTAGTGCTTCACATCTATTCATTTTGTTTCTTTCCAGTGCTACCTCCCTTTGCTACGCTACTGTTTCCTTAACCCTGCTTGGTTCAAAACACCTATCTGAAATTTTTCCCTTCTCCACAAAGACTTTATTGTGATTTTCAAAGCAGACTTCAGTCATATGTTACCTTCTGGGGGCTCAAAGACTGGTGGATTCAAGCAATACATGTGATAGCCACGGTCACAGTCATCACAGAAGAGCAGCTGGTCCTGAGGCAGGTTTGTTGAAGAGACAGTAGGGAAACAGGGAGAGAAGGAGAGGAGAAGAGAGAAAATTATGTAAATTAGTCTCTTGCCAAGATGAAAACTTAAGTAGGGTAACCAGCAATGTTCAGCTGGGAATGCAGAGCTGCAACAACAGAGACTAAGAGACTGCTGGGAATGTAAAGGCTACAAGCATCACATTTGTTCATCCATGATTAGCCACCATATTCCTGAGAGGCTGCAGAAAGCCTCTCTCAGCACAAGGCAGCTCAGTTTCTAAGCAGAAAATCACTATGAGAAGTGGAGGCATTCCAGTCCTAGATGGCCTCATGATGCAGGAGTAAAAGCTGTTATGCTGGGGATATGCTGTACTGAGAGAAGAGGACAGGCTTTGCTGGGCTTTGGTGTCACCATGTGTTGATCTCATTTCTTCAGAGGAAACCTTTGACTTAGACAGTTTTCCAAAACTCAGCTGAGTAAATTTTTTGTGAAACAGATGGAAGTTACGTGACCCTACCATGTGGTCTGCAGCTCTTTCATATATTTGGGGTGAAAAAAGCTCCTCTGAATTATCCTGTGATTCCTAAGCTCCCCAGGTTCAGATTTTTTTATGCTAAAGCAAAAACAGAACCTCAGGCTTCAAATTTATTCTGCTGTAGGGAATATAATGTTAACTAATCACCTCCAAAGTTCTCCAGCCACTGTCAATATTCCAAGGTTCTCACAGGCCGCCAAGGACCCTTAGCATCAGATTTTAACTGCAAACCCCAGAGGGAGGACATTGCTCAGCTGCAGGCTCTGGAAATCACTGGAGATGGTGATTAGGTGAGGCTTAGCCATCCCACTTCAAAAAGTTTCATGTTTCCCAAGTCTTGTAATTAAGTTTAAAAAATCATACCAAGAAAGTAAAGAAAATCAGGGACAGAAGGAGCCTCTCTTGGGTTATCATGTATTCACATCTACTTCTGACTATCATGCTGAAAGCTCCCTGTGACAGGAATTCATGGCCCCCAGCTAATTTCTATTGGATAAGTACACAAACCACAAGTATCACCATCTTAAGTGGCCCTATGTGATACCCCTGGTAATTTCAGCAGAGACCAGTGGCTGAATGGGGACACTGGGGAGAATCTCTGCAGTCAGGGGTGGCTCTTCCTTGGAGATGCACAGAAGCAGAAGTAAAACAATGGACCCACACCAGTGCCACATGCTTCTCAAGGGTGGGCATGGCAGCAGCTTGCAGTGATGCTTATTTGCATGAAAAGGTAAATGGACTCACATCGTTCTCTGAGGTCCCACAAAGGCTGCAGGATTTGCACTCAATGCATTGCCACTGATAGGTTTTAACAGCCTCAGTCATGTTTGTGGTGAACTGCAGGCAGGTCGGGTGTCCTGAGGAAGATGGGAAACAACGGTCATTGTTAAGGCTCACTTATTGCTTGTTAATTAACCGGTATTTAATTTGGGAACAAAACACACATGGACATGGACTGATCACAACATGGGCTGCAACTAACAGATACCAAAGAGGAAAGCAGGCATTAACCCTTTCGCTGCCGGGCACAAGAGAAAATCAGAGTCATCTCCACCCCATTGGCAAAGCAGTCTTATTCAGAGCTCTTAAAAATGGTTTGGCTTTGAGTTGTTTTTTTGTGGGGATTTTTTTTTTTTTAAAGGAAACAAGAAAAAGCATGAAATCAGAAACAAACCAAATTTCAGAGAGAGACCATCCGTCTTAATAGAAATTGGACTACAGTTTCAATTAGCGTTGTTTCGACCGGAACGAAGGACCTGGTGGAAATGAGGTTATTCTCCATTTCACAGCTTTCTTTCCTGGTGTCCAAATGGGTGGAGCAATTCTGCAAACTTTGCTTAAATGGAAGCAGTAGCGTAGAGAGAAGACGCAAGACGGGATGGAAGGATATAGCTTTTAATTTTTTTTTAAGAGCTCTGCCACTAAAGATGGTTGGCACAGAAGAAACCAAATTGCACAGCTAACCTTCCAGGATCAAAACAGGAAACCGAAAGGAAAAAAAATCCCAAGCCAATTCCCACAATGAACTAAATGAAAGGAATAAAGAAGGGAAAGCTAGCAGAACAGTCACATCTAATCGGGAAGGACAAATTGCCAGAATTACAACCCCCGCCCCTACATGCGTGTCGACTTCAGCTTTGCAAAACAGCGGTATCACAGTAGCAGGGTCAGCAATGGGCTTTCTGGAGGGGAAAATACAAACAAACAAACAAACCAAAGGTGGGATCAGTGTTCCTTCTGCAAAACAAAACAAGACAAATACACCGCTGAAATAAAGTACTGTACTCCCAAACCACCCTTACCTGGCTGAGACATTGCCTAAGTCTCCTGCAATAAGCTCCTGCCTGCCTTCTTGGAAAGCCCCATATTTAGAATCCTTCTCTGACACACTTAAACATTAACACTGTGCATAGTCAGGGCAGGGAGAGTCAATTGCTCATCTGTAGAAAGACTAGGAACACAGGTATGCACATCTCACACTGTTGCCTGCTTCTTCTAAAAATTGGCACCATAAGTTGTGTGGGGTTTTTCACCTCTACCCAGTCTGCTGTTCTTAGACTACAACCAATGGATTGGAAAAAATCTTTTCCACTTCCACCAGCCTAAGTGCCTTTTTAAGAGTGGAGAAAGAAAGGCTGTTTCTCCAATAAGGAAAAAAAAAGGCATGTCTATGGTACATGTGGGCACAGATGTGTCATCTTCATTACCAGACCTATCAGTAATATTTTGCTGTGTCATCACAGCATCCATACCCACCCTACAAAAACCTTCTGTATTTTCCAGCTAGTGAAGCAAACAGTTGCTGAGAATTGCTGGATAAGGAAGTAACGCTTTANTGAGAATTGCTGGATAAGGAAGTAACGCTTTAGCGGATATATTTCTTTTATGTGTCCATGATACCACCAAATGCTGTAATAGGAATTTTTGTTCTCCAGTTATATTTGCATGGTTGTGATATAACAACTAAACCTGTCCAGCAAAGAAATGCATATGCATATTTATTAAAGAAACTGAATAGAAAATAAAGGGGATATCTAGAGAAGGAGGGATCAATGAAATTGCTCATAACACTCTTAAGCCTTTGAATAAAGAAACATCTTGACAATAACGATGAGCTCAGATGGGCTAAGAAGATCACAGGGTTTTGGAGCCCTTGAAATGTCAGCACAAACGAGTGACAGTTTTTACTGAGATTTACAGTGGACCAACTAAAGTTCTGGGGGCCTTGAAACTGCAACCAAGCAAAAGGAGATGTGACAAGATACCTTTTCTTGCTGAGAGGACCACATATACTTTCTGATACTACCAAATTAGCAGAATCTGACATGACACTGAAATGTTCCTCCAGATCTGATTTACATTGAATGCAAACCTTATTCCAACACCAGTAAATAGAACAAATGTGCCATGCTACACATCAGGGAGGAATTCATCCCAACAGCAGAGAGTTGCTTCCAGAAATGTTGTACAGTGCTGGAATATATCACAGAAAACAACTCATATAGGGAGGTGAATTAATCAGAGAGTTAAATAGCTTCAGTCACATTTGAAAAGAAACAGAAAGAATGGAATCAAACTTACAGAAATAAATCCCAGCTAAATGCATGCACATCTTTACATGCTCACTTGCCTGTGGCACACCCGTTGCTCATTGCAGAGAGTCCAGCTGAGGACCCTCCCTTTCTAGCACAACATGAGGGTCAGGTCCTGTTCACTACTTTATCTCTGTCCCTTCACAGCCATTCCTGCTCTCTTCCAGTTATCAGTCTTGCCTGTTTTGTTCCTCATTTTCCTCAAAAACAACCCTGCAGGTCTCCTGTGTGGCATCTCACATCAGTGGTGCTTCATCCTTGAAGTGATACATCCTACCTGTATTGCAGAGCACTTCTTAAGAACCACAACTACCACAAGCCTAAAATAAATGGTGTCTTGTGGGTTGAGGATTCCTTAGAAAAATTAGGAATAGAGTGAGGGCCACAGTGGTTTCTTTCTAGTAGCAAAGCAAAAGTATTTTGCAAGAACATACCAATTCATTCACTCCAATAGGCTCTCTGTCCAAGTACTGTGACTACAAGAGTGGAGTCTGCATAGCTGCAGGTTGCTCTCTGCTAGCCCAGGGCTTATACCATGTGCAAGGTAAAAGGAATGTCTTTTTTCAGCCTCTAAGTCAGATACTCTTCCACATTAAGCAACATTCCTTGTAGCACCATGACCCCAGCTTAATGTCATTGGAAAGACTATTTTTACTTATGCTATCAGCATGGTGAGGCACTGTAGTATATGGCAAGCATACCGCTAGATACTCAAAATATTAAAATTCTTTTTCCTTTCCTCCCTGGTTTCTCCTTCTTCACGATCTCTTTCTTTTCCTGCTACTTTTGTTCAAAACCAAGTGTTTTACATGCTATGAGAAAATTCACACATCCAAGAGTTCCTGAGGCAGTGTTAGTGAACACCATCCCTGCTCCATACCACAGAACTTCTTAGCATTCCTTCTGTGTCAGAATACCTGAACACAAAGTCCTGTAGTTGCATGTGGCAAGCTACTACAGGTAGATTCAAATTCCCTTTCTTTTTTCCTTAAAAATAAAAGGGCTAGTTCAGGCCACAATTTTCTTTTACACACTGAGCAGTCCAAAATGTGTTTCAAGTTTCAGACACTGTGGTAGCATGCAAGCCAGATAGCTGAAAGTCTTCTTGCTATGTGTTTAAGATGTAGAAGCAGTCTTATTTCACCTAATTGTGTGATGAACAATTAAGGCTAAGGTGTGCAGCAGAGTCTGCAGCTGAAACCCAGTTAATAATTCAGGTGGTGGCTCCACCCTGGCAAACCCTGGGTCACTCTCACCAGTCTGTATCAGCTCTGCAGATCTAATAGGGGAGGAAGTAACACATATTTATGGTGTCACCGAAGTCAATAGACAGACCTCTAAAATACACCCTGGGAGCAGTTCTGTTGAAGGAGAAGGCAATATGTTAACATTGACGGTTTCTAATCTACCATAACTATTCTCTACCTAAACTTTTGCTATGCTGCAATAGCTATAAACAACAGACAGAGACAATAAAACTTGCGGTGAGGTTTTAAACAGCTCATCCCTTTGTCTTAAAACAATATTTTAAGGTGTAGATCAGGTTTGAAAGCTCCCTCATCTTTGTCAAAACTCTCCTCTGGATCTGAACTTTGAGACTGAGGCCATATTTTATAGTGACATCAGTGTTTCACATGCCACTGGCTTTAATTGTACATTATGTCCACCAGACATCTGGTCAGAGAAGCAGGGAGGTGAGCACATTCAGAGACCATTTCTTGTATCCTGCACCTGCTACAATTGCAGGCTGATGGGAAGGATAATTTTAACATAAATATCCTAAAAATATCCAAAAATCTCTTCTGCTTACATTGGCTGTATAACACTAAAGACCAAAACTGACATTAAAGGGCAGGAGCAATCTGCTGCTTCCAGTCGCTCTGTGACCAGTGAAGGCCTTAGAACGGCTCATTAGTGCTTTTTCAATAATGGATTCTGCATTGCAAGATTAATTGCAGCCATGTGCTCTGTCACACCCGCCACAGACTATTTAAGTTAACAATCCAATCAATAACCTTTCCCAAACAAAGGCAGAGATTATCTTGAGGGGAAAAAATAAGCAAATACTCTTTTTTTTAAACAAATGTGAAATTATTTATACAGAATAAAAGGAATTTTTACCCAGTTTCCAATTTTTTCCATTATCTCCATAGTGTAGTGGTGGGCTTTTTAATCAACAGTGTGATGAAAATTCACAGGCCTCCTGGCTATATTGCATCAGATTTATTCCATAAACTTTCAGGTCCTTAAACAACTATAAATACATATTACAGATATAATGGCCTATGTCACAGGAGCCCCATCCAAATAATGGAAGCTTACATGCAAAGAAAATGCATAATTCCCTCCTGCTAAGATTGAATAAGGTTTCTTGTGGCCACTGCCATCATTAGACAGAATTATTACCATTACCTGTACAAAAGAAGGGAAACTTGTAATTCTAATAAGTGATATAATTTTATGGTTATGATTTAAAAAGGTATTCTTCATTTGTCTAAGAAGGCTTGCTTACAGATATACAGTGTCAACAACAGTTGGATTAGAAAAGGCCCTTTAAAACTCAAACTATCCAAGCACACTGAAGAACTTGGCTCTGCCAGAATCCCAGGGCTCAAGAAGCTGCAACTCTCAGAAAAAGACCGAACATTCCTAAGGGATGAGGTTGGGGAGCTCTTGGCATTTCCTGGCCCTTCCCATCTTGCACGGTGAAGGTGTGACACTGTAGAGACATATGCCTGCCTGCTCAAATGGAGGTACTCATGAACAGAAGCCTTCAAAAGTGTTCATGGGGTGAGGATCCAAGGCACCACCTGCCACACTATCTCTGTGGTATGGAGAAGCAGGAGTATTTCATTATAGAAAAATAAAACAGCTTTCCTGGCAGCCAGGACAGGGGAAGATGTTGGAGGCTGCAGGTGAAGAGCTCTTATCTCATCCCCTTCAGTACAGGGCCCTACTGAATCCAGCTTCTTAAGAAAAACATACAAATAAACAAAAGACAGTCTCATAGGCACCACATTGGGGTTTATTATTATCAGACAGGACAAGAAATATCACCACTGTGAATTTCTGTGTCCTGGCTGAAATGAGAAAACCTAGCTGTTTCTCCCAGTGTGTTCCAGCACTGCCAACTCTGCTAAAGAAGTGAGTCCAAAAGGACTCAGTGGTTTCACTGAATAATCTGGTCGGTCTGATTTGGTCAGAGACCAACTCTCCTCTATTCTAATATGTCACAATGTGCCAGTAATTGTGGAAGAATTAATGCCTTTAATAATTGATGGATCTCTGAAACCACTCAGCTGTAGAAGAGCTTATAGTTCCTATTATTTCATTTTCTGGCCTTACAGTTGTTCTGGCCAGCATGGACAGAGCTAAAACTGAGTCCACAAAAAGAGAAGGGACACTCTGCTGCATTAGCACCAGGACTGGTGGCCAGCTGCACTCCGGAGGTGGTGGTTTGCTTCTCAGTACTGCCAGTTCCAGAGGAAGAACTTACATAAATTACAAGCAATTGCTCAAATATTTGGCACTGATACAAGAGAGCCCACTTTAATTGTTCGCCCAAGGGATAAATAAAACCCCTGTGCAAATGGTAGTGGTTCAGCCCCAGCTGCAGTTTGGCAGGTGTAATTGGAGAAAGCAGGACAGACCAGTGTTTGAATGCAAGGCCAAGGATCTTGGGGAAGTTATAAAATGGTGGAGTGAGGCAGGTAGCACTTGCAGCTCACTCTCCTGCACTGCCCTGCTGTTTCTTTAGCCATGAAAACACCAAAGGACATGGGGAGCAAAGGAGTAAGCTCCTGCCAAAAGACCCCTCATCTCCAGGCACTCTCCAGAAAATTTCATTGCTTGAGGAAAGTCCACTCACCAGCTCTACTCATGCATAGCTTTGACTCTACAATGCTGCATAATTTCCTCTGAAATCATTTTAAGTACCGAGAGCATCAGCTGGGATAAGGAGCCTGGCTTACAGAGGGTATATGAAGAGCAAAACTTGGCTCAGGCCACTCATGTGCATAAACAAAATGAAGTATGCACAAATGTGTATGCACAGACCCACATGCACCCAAGGAGAGAGGCTGTGGACAAGGCAGTGTAACTCTGCCTGGCACAGGGTGGCAGGAGGAGCTGGGTGGGATTCAGGGGTGACCTCTGGAGCATGCAAAGGGACAAGCCAGGAGTGAATTATTCTGGGCTTCCTAATTGTTTGTCAGTCAAATCACTCCCCACACACCATCCCCGTGGTAGCAGATGCCCCATATCTTACAGGAAAACTCCTTGAGAAATGTTTTAAAACAGTTTTACTGCAATAGGTCTGTGTGTGCCTCTCCCTGAGTACGCCACTTCCTCAGCATGCACAATCCAGCCATACATATGTTAGCAGGGAGAAATGAAAATAAATTAGAGATTTTAAAAGTCTCTAAAAACTGCCAACAATTAACTTTGGTGCACACGAATCATTGCCCTTGGAGAGCACCCTGACTTGGGCTGGTGATGCTGCAGCCAGGGCCTCTGCCCTATGTTCAGGTTTGCCAGAGCGAGGATGAACCCTGCCAGGGTTTCTGCTGCTATGTGGGTGTCCCCCTCCAGCCAGGCCCTTCCAAAGCTGCCTGTGACAGGCTGAAATCTGCACCTCCATTTCATACCTCCCAGAGGTTTGGACTGGGGCAGATCTGGGGCACAGGCCCATCCCTCTGTGCTCCCCTCTGAAGCCGAGCCGTGGGGAGTCAGGCCCACCTGACACAGGCTGCTCTTTTCATTGTGAACACGCTGTGGTAACGCAGAACTGAGGCGGCAAACTGAGCCCTGGGCGTTTGCAACCTGGGGTACCAGAAACAGTGCCCAGCTTTAAAGGCAAAGGAGGTGCCACATGCCCCCATGTCTCATCTCAAAACCAGACAGCACTCGGTCCCCTCTTCTTCCAGACTAGCCCCTATTAACCACTGTTGGCCGCTAAACAAAATGGCTAGTTCTTGCCTAAGAAAAAGAATGTGGGAGCACTCAAATAACCTTGTACTGAAGCATCAGCTTGTTAATGCACTGGTAAGTCATGCCAGCGCTGTACAATTCCTGGGGGTGAATTAGGTCAGAGTGACCTCCAGAAAAACCACCAGGCTGCATCGCTGCGTGCTGCATTATGGGTAACGATCTGCTAATTGCCAGGAGGCACTTGGGCTGCTTACCAACACCAACAGGAAGGAAACCTGCCTGCAGGCACCGCACGGACTCCATATGCCGGGGACATCGCTCCTAATAACGAGAATAAACCCATTTATAGAACATGAACTGGGCAGGAGGACAGGCACTGAATGCTAATGCTGCCCAGGCGGTGCAGCTCACCGGGGTTGCTGCCGGAGACCCCCAGCAAACCCCCTGCGTGGAGAGGGGCTGGCTTTGCATTTGGTTGCACTGTGAAGTGGGGGTGAGGTAGATAGAGATGAAAATGCAGGAGTGGGAGAAAGACTGCTTATCCAGGCAAGATGAATCACCACAACCTGGAAAGCCAACATCCCCTTTGCCCCGGGGACATTTTCGTTACCCTTCAACAAACTGCAGTGGAAAAAAACCTCCGGCACAGCTCCGACCTCGTCGCTATGCACTGCAGGCTCCCCAGCCAGGCCAGCTCACACACCACAGAGCTTTCAATCAACTGGCAGGCTCACTAAACCCTTTCAAATTGAGCAACCAAGCAAAAATACTTGGTCATAAACACTAAAAATAGGAATGGAGGATTGGGTTTTGTTTTGCTTTTTAACTTGGTGAAGCCAGCTCTTCCTAGTGCATTAAATCCACCTCCCTGGCAGCCCATTTAGAACATCTCCTCCCCCCTGGGAGAGCCAAAATCCCCAGCTGTAATGAGAGGAGCAGGGTGGTATTTAAAATGCTAGGGAAATGGCAGCCTGAATAGCCTTCTGCAAGCACAGTGCCTTTGTTAAATCCCCCATAAAACAAGATATCAGCGCTGCCCCTCTTCCCCTCTCTTTAACATGAACAAGGTCTCTGCTACCTGCTTGAACCCACGTTTGCTGTCCGAATACCTGGTCCCTCCCCAGTAGCTCTCGTGTTAACTGCCCTGCTAACACAGCCACAGATGGCAGCACGCCTGCAGGGATGCCCAGCACTGCCCAGAGCTGCTCATGGTGTCAAGGCAGCATTTGAAAAGATTCCTGAGTTTCCACACTGACCCAGCAAAGGGGGTCTGACCTGAGCCAGTGGCAGCAGTGGATGGGACATGTCATTTCCCCAGAGCACTCCAACACTGGGATTAAGCAGGAGAGAGTGACGAAGGTGATGTGTCATGACAAGGACACCTCTTCACTAAAAACAGGCCATGCTCACCCAGTCAGCTCAGAGAGCACCGAGACAACCCCACTGCACCACTGTCCTCCTCCTCAAGCACCAAGGACTGTGGGGAGAACTTCAGAGGTGATTTCACCCATGAGTCACAGAACAGACATCTCATAAACACAACTGTCACTTGGAAACAGGGTAAACTGATTAATCTGGGGAAAGGGGAAAAGAAGAGAGTATTACTAATCTCTGGACTAACTTTCTTCAAAGATTAAGGAATGACTCTAGAGTAATTCCCTGCAGCGCGTTTCCAGAAATTTCAAATCAAATGGCAAACTCCAGAGAAATTATTTAAATGTCATAATTTTAACATTAAAGAAATTTAACTATGCAGAAGACACCATGCCATTGCATAGACCTCATTGCTCTTACATGAGGTAACCACATACCATCTAGGTAAAGATATTCAGCACACGATGGGTAAATGACTGATAATTGATGTGGACATACTGAAAATGCAAGAGGTCTGTCTTTCTCACAGAAGCACAATTTACACTGTTGTTAATGTGACTGTATATTCAGACATAAGTAGAACTGCTTCACTCAACACAAACAAGACCAATTTGGAGCAAGTTACTTCAGTCTCCTGTTAAGGAATCCCTTTCAGCTGCCAAACAGGCAGTGATCCCCATGCACACTCTCCATTGTTTGTAATGCAGCACCAGAAACTGGAAAACACTGATTTTTTTCCCCTTCTCTGTCAGTGAAAGCCCCTGTTTGGTTGGGAATTTTAAAGTGTCAATAGAAATTTCATCAACAAGACAGCCAGTTTTTGCTTCCCCACCAAACTCCCAGCAACATCAATATCTAGAGGGAAGTAAGTGCTATAACCGCATGCTGAAGAGCATCAGTATCAGCATGGTAGGAGGGAGTGAAATGTCTTTGTTTGCTCCCTAAAAAATGCAGTTTCAAGGTGATCTAAACATCTGAGTGAAGGAGTGAATTTGAACAAAGTAGTTTCACTCAAAAGTAAGTGGGAGGGAAGAAAGGATTAAGAGGTGGCAGGGCAAAAAACTGATTTTCAGAAAGGTTGAGACATTTTGTACCAGTGTCTCACAAATAAGAAGCTGGACTTTCATTTTGGAGCAGTACCTTGCTTCAAAAGTGAACTCAAGGGAATTGTTTTTAAGAAAGAGAAAAAGTAGTCACAAATGAAATGTTTCATTCAAGCTTGTGCACAGTTGGCAGTGGGAAAGGGTCATTTCATTGAGGAGAGATTGTGTTTCATTTCGAATCAAACCAAAATCTTTTATCCTCACCATGGTATTTTTCAGTTCAGTTGTTTCAATGGCTTTTTTGAGTAAATGTCCAACAAAATGCTGACAGAGATTAAAAAAGTAGGATTTTCTTTTTCAGTAGAACACCACCTGATTAAAATCCATGATCTCTTTTCTGAGAGCTCACCAGACCTTCCATGCCAGATTAGTCAAGTCAAAGTCCTGGCCATCCCTGAACCCATAACAAGTGAGTAGTGCTGCTTTAACCTACACAACCAATAACTCATAGCAGCTAAATACCTTCTCCGAGCAAACAAGAAATCAGCTAGTTCCATGGCAGTGGACACTAATGTCCCTCATTAAACAGTTCACTAGTCTTGTTATTTTTCAACACCAAAGGAATAATTTAACAAAGCCTTTACAAATGTAGAATATTATTGTATTTAATTAAAGAAAATTATCTTCTACAGTACTACTACAATCTCTGACTCTTCTGACTGTGCTTTTAACTGGCTGCTCCACTGGCCAGCAGCACTGTTGCTCAGTGCTCTGTTAATGGCCAGGAAGTTGAGAAATCCTCTCCTATAGGTTGGTCTGACCAAGCTCTGAGTATCCCAAATCCTTTCACTTTAAACAGTTGTTGAGGGTGTTCATCAGCTGCAAAGTTCACTTGTTAGGTGGGATCCCACCATCCACAAGATGTCTGACAATTCTCAGTGATAGCTGCACTGAGCCCAATGGGAACTAATTCTTCCAAATATTGCCAGACATGTAAATATGTAAACAGTCACAGAGGAATATAATGGCTGTGGATGTCCTTAGGAAATTCATCTCTGTTCTTTCAGCTCACTAAGTACTTGTAAAATCTCACCCTTAATGGAAGTCAGGAAGGGGTCTTGGAGAGGAAGTTAATGAAGAGGCTGCAAGGGAAATGATGTCCCCTAAGCTGGGGAAGGTCCTTTTCTCCAGATGAAGGAATACACAATTCTAGAACAGTATGACAGCAAATTCAACCTAGAGAGAGTATGTGGCCAGATAAAAACTATCCTAAGCCCCTAGGCTGATGGATGCATTCAGAGACACTGTCAATATAGAAAGAGCTGAGAAATCCTGGAACCTTCTCTTTAAGAATCCAAAATCCAGATATTCCAGCAATGGATGAGACTTCTGACCCAGAATTCACTGTACTGTAAAACAAGTTGTTGAGCCTAGGGAAAAGGGCTGAAAGACTTTAGTGCTGTTTAACATATTTAAGCCACTCCCAGCAGAGCACTGATGTGAAGCAGCTATGTTTTGTACCAACAGGAAAATTAATTTTTCCAAAATAGACTTAAAACTATTCCATGCAAACTCTATTGCACAAAGTGCTACATGAATTTGAAAGCTATGTCACACTGGTTAACACTAAAATAAAAATACCCCTTTAGTGACAGGATGGCTTTCCACTATTTCCCATCCAATGACTTTCCATCACCTTGGGGAGTTTGCCTCAATACTGATTCCTGAAATCATCATATGAAGAATTTAATGACTGTTGGTTACAGAAAGAAATACAAAACAGCAAGCTAAGTCTGCAGTGATGTTTGACAAAACTATCTCCAGTATTACTTAAAATCTCTATTCTGTTTCAAAAAAGGAGGCTATATAAAAAAATTTGGTCATCTTCATTCACTTCCTGCAGTCCACAATGAAGTTACAGACATGAGGACACTTAACAGCAAAGACTGAAGAAATGTAATGGGAAGAAGCTTAAGTCCAAATAAAACATTACTCTTAACACCTATGCAAACCTAGATATAAACTAGGTATTACTGAAAATTGGTTGTGGAAGATGAGCAGCACTGAGAAATTAAACCCCACTCCAAAAAATCCCAAACCACTCAGTTTTAAGACATTGAAGGGAGGCTGTGTCTGTTCCTACTCAAGAGATACCATCCATCAGCTAAGTTGCCAAAAAAATAAGTACCTTCCACAAGCTCTCTCAGGCAGGCAGCAGAAGTTCCAAGCTTCAGCCCACTGCCCAGCTTCAGTGTTTAAATCATGTTGCCTTTTCCTTAGCAGTGCCATGGTTGCCTTGTAGATCATTTAAAGTTACCACAGCTGCCTCAGGCAACATTAAGCAAACCTGTTTCTAATTATGGATGGCAATATTAGCCACAACACTGTGCTCCAGAAATCTGTGCTTTCATGAAGGTAAATGCCATCCTTCTCTCCCCATGGTTCAGCCCCCCCAGCCATGGAATCATGCAGAGTTACAGGCTGCAAAGAGAAAACATCATGAAATTACAGATGTGATAGTAGAAGTTTCTAACACACACTACAAGAGCATTTGTTGAAACAGCAGACAATGTAGTTAGGTCTTCAAAATATTCTGGTGAGGTGCCACAGATGGATGGCTCTCATATTATGTCATTAAAATCAAAGTTAGGGCTTAACTGTGGCAAATGTCCAGCTTTAGTGCAGCAAACAATACAATCTTTATACAACAATTTCCAAGGGATAATGGAGGTCTTAAAAACATCAAGCCACAATTTGGACACACCCAGCCCAGTAGTCATTGCTTATGTGCTCTGCTATGCATGCCTTATGTGGTTGAGGTCTTACTCATCCATCTTCATCACCAGGCATGGGATAGGGTATAGAGAAATCTATGCCATTGCTAATGAGAATTAAAAGCTTGGGTTTAGAGAGAAAGTGTTATGGGTTTTCTTTATGATCTATAGGCTGATGGATTTAAATGCAAGTAGGGCTCACAAATCCAAGATGCAAATTTAATCAGATTTTTTTTTCTGATTGCAGGCAAAACTTTGGAATAAATCTTGAACCAGCGCAATATTCTAGTTCAGGCCAAAGCAGCTGCTGATGCTGTTTTCACCCCACTCAGAGAAAACAGGATTCCAGCCTTCAGACTTGCTGGCCTTCAGCTCAGTCTCAGTCCAGGGAAACACAGCTTTGGGGGCACCCATAAACTGCTGCAGTGCTGAAAGACATTTTAGTCCCTCCTGCTGCCATCCCTCACTCTTACTGGCAAGAGGCATTCTCCAAACAGGAAAATAAGATCTATTTATGTCAGCATAAATCTGTCCAGGGGCTTATCTCTTCAGATCATTTCTGCAAAACTAAATTTTTTATTTAACATTTCTAATTCCAGGTCTGTGGCTTTAAAAAAAGGAAAGGAAAGGAAAGAAAAGGAAAAGGAAAAGGAAAAGGAAAAGGAAAAGGCACAAAAATATTCAAAGTAATAAGACTTATGTAGAGACATTCCTTGGAATCTGACAGCCTATAACAACAGCTCTGCTGTGGTGGGAGCATGATGGTGGGAGATGAATGGATCCCATTCATCTAAACCAGGTGTTGACAGACATCCATAAAGGCCAATTTCAACATGGATGTTCACTCCTGGCTACCTTAGCAAAAATGTCTCGCTCTGCACTGTGCATCATCACACTGAGGACAATGAAAATGGCAATGGATGTAAGAATGGGAGATGACCTAGTGCACTGATGCCACAAGCAGTTCCATCCTTCCTTCCTTCCTTCCTTCCTTCCTTCCTTCCTTCCTTCCTTCCTGCCTTCCTGCCTTCCTTCCTTCCTGTTAATAGTTATTTATCTGCACCAAAGACACACAGTCTGTCACACAGATGTTAAGAATCAGGCAGGTAAGAGTCCATCTGTATAACAGAGCTTTATAAAAAATAACACATTAGGGAGGAGGTCACACACAGAGTTTCCTAAAAAGATAGCATCTAATCTAAAACAGTATTTCCTCTTTCTCTTTTCATTCTATACAGCCATATCATTAATCTAATACATGTAAGGGGAAAGGGAAGGTTCATGCCAGCACTGTGAAATGCAAAGGGAAACATAGCTTCCAGTTACTCCAGTGGCTGGACTGGAAATTGCATAGGTAGGGAGAGGACTCCTTAAGGCAATGTCACTAAAATCTATGCAAAGCTATCATATAGCTTAGACTCCACATTTGACTCCAGACTACCTTAATGCAACTCTACTAATCTCCTGAAGAAGGCTATTAAAATACAAACACATTTAGGAAGATCCTCTATTATCACCAAATGATAGAAAACACTCTTATAATGAGTCCTATACAGAAACACTTTTTTATTTCCTGCCTACCTTCACTACAGCAAGCAACAGGACCATTTTCTGCAGTCCAATGAATGGAGAAGAGAAAGTAAAAGAGAAAAATTAAGATAATTCTTGGTTAATGTCATGGTTCATTAGGAAATACAAAACAAAATCCAGGGACAAAAGTCATCATTTATAAAATGGAAAAGGGAAACAAAATCAATAGAGGAGGAAGTTTTATTTTAAGCTTTAAAGAGAGTATTATAAACAATGGAGAGCTTAGAAAAGTAAATGTACATATATGTTACTCAACAATGTCTTTTTAAAAGAAGATTATTTGCACTAAAAAAGACGTTGTGGAATTGCTTTGGGAAAGTAATATTTACAGAGCAATATACAGTAGGGATGCTAGAAGCAGAACTTTTATTTGGAAGGAATATTACACAAGCTGAACACAGACCCTCCAGTTTTCAAATCTTCATTACAGTTGTGCGTCTCATATTTTGATGAAATGATTTTTTTTTTTTTTCCTCTAGAGGCAGTTCCCCACTGCATGTTTAGAAATCAACAACATGAGAAAAGCAAACCCATCCTGCTAAAGAGCCCAATTAGGCACAAATTGTCATTTAATTCAGTTTGAGCAGGACAACCTTACATGGTTATTTTTTACTTTATGTTTTAATCTGGAAAGAATGGGGAGAAGGGAAAGGGAGAAGAGTAAAAAATCTGCTGCTACTGACACATGGAAACCTCTCAATGAGGTGAGTTTGCATTCTAGATGTGCAGGAAACACAAGACAGTATCAGGTTTTCTGTCAGCTTCACCTAGTCAGCATGCATTTTTGTAGACATCATTTTTTCATTCTGAAAGACAAGGTAAGCCACATTAACAAAACTACTTTTTTTCTGCCTAAACCCTGAGGGTCAATCCCAATAATTGTTGGTGTGCTTTGCCCTCAGTTTGCTTCTTCTCTGTAACAGGGGTGCCAGACAGAGCCAAGTCCAATACTCTGCTCCTAGGACACGAGGCTATCCTGCATCCCTACTAGACTGCATCACACAAGACACTGAGCAGACCTGTGCTATCCACTGCAAGCAGATCTGGTGG
Source organism: Hypocryptadius cinnamomeus (assembly GCA_013400635.1). Classification (NCBI taxonomy): domain Eukaryota; kingdom Metazoa; phylum Chordata; class Aves; order Passeriformes; family Zosteropidae; genus Hypocryptadius; species Hypocryptadius cinnamomeus. The sequence goes on from VYZP01036006.1 coordinate 119,591, forward strand.
CCAACAAAACCCTCCTTTTTCACTGGGAAAATGCCTAACAATTCAGAATTTGGGATGTGACCATCCCTCCCTGCTGCCTCACAGGACAACTTAGGATTGCAGCTGTGGGAACTCATATTTTTCTTCTGCGTAGTAATCCCTGTTGCTTATTGCAGACATGTGGTTGCACCTGTGTGCTTTTCGAAGTCCACTGCCACTTCAGAAAGGGCTGAAATACACAAGTTTTCTACACATGACATCATCCTTGACAGCAAGATCCATGCCAAGAGCACCTAACATTTAGATACTTCCCTCACAACCAACTCACAATCTGCTGTAGAATTACCAAAGCAAAAAATAATACAAAAAATGATCAGAGTTGTTTTCAATTCTTAAAGCCCTCTTTCAGCAGAAGTATTTCACAGAGTTGCTCAAGAGCAAACCTCTTTTACCATGCAGAAGAGACACATCAATCCTACTGGGAGAAGACAGTCCTTTGAAATGGACACAAAATCTGGTAACAAAAAAATTCGACCACTGAGCCTGGTCTTCGCTACTCCAACAGTTTTTGTGCCTAACACAGTACAGCAAAGTAGGCTTTAAGCATCTAACAGGATAATATTATTAAAGAGAAAATAAACCAGAACAATCTTCACTTACCACATCCAATTTTCAAAAAACAAAGATACCCAGAACATGTATGAATGGCTTCTTTAAAGTAAGAGAGAGAGCAGAGTTGACCTTTATTTTCATTATTTAAAAAAAGTTTTTTCCTTAAAGTAAATATTCAGTCTTTATTTTACAGTAAGTGCTTTTTAAAATTTCATGTCTTCACAAAATTGCATTTAAAATTTGAAGTAAAATGTATTTCAAACAAAAATACTGTGCAACTTCAGCACTTCTTTCTTAAATATCGAAATAAATAAAATAGTTGTCTTTTTCAGTTTGTTTGTTTTTCAGTCAGTTGTACTGTAGATCAATTCCAGTCTGACCTGGGTTTATACACACACTTAAAAGAAAGTGAAATCAAGACCTCAAAAAACTTCTTTGTATTGCACCAGCTTAGGGCATCCCCAGAACTTCTCTCAACAGTTGGCAGCTAACTTCCCATAGTCCACACTCCTGTGCCAGATGGAACTCAGGTACGGAAGACTCAGGGCAAGGAAAGAAGTATCAAAGCATCCTGGCTTCTCTTGGTCTTCTTCTGAAATGTTTTGCTTGAAGGCTGCTGGAATCCACGAGGGCAGGGCTGACTGCAGAGGGAAAGGCAATACAAAGTAAAACTAAACAAACTCAAGCAGACAAAAAAAGCACATGTTCAGAAAAAAAACCAGAAACAGCACAGACCAAACTTCCAACATTACTTGCATTCTAGTTTCTTGAAAATAAAGCTCAACAGACTCAGTTTCAACTGACTGTGGAAGCCATAAATGAACACAAAGCAAACAAATAGGATAAGAAAAAGCATATCGAAAAGAAAGGCACTGCACACTGTCAATCTTTCTTCTTGTGAACATTATTAAATAACCTTCATCATTCAGCTTAGATAGCTGTCTCTTCTGTAGAGGTTAAGACCTTTGCTGAAGAAATCCTGCTCTAATTACCTTCCTCTATTACTAATTATTTGTAGGGAGCCACAAGCATATACAGCATGGCACAAAAGACATTTTCAGAAGTCTAAACAATACATATGGGGTGGCAGTAATGCAACAGCTTCTGGAAAGAATGAAAGACTGCATTTTTCATTGCATTTATTCTGTGAATCAACTAAGTTACATACTGCTAAGATCCTGAGCAGGATTAGATAGCAAATAAAATAATCTCTTTATTTTCACAAAATGCAAGTGCCTCTTCCCATAGCTTCCCACATCTCTCATATCAGTTCTAGACTAAATGAAGGTCCAAAATCTTAAGAACTGCCAGACACCAAAAGAATAAGTCAAAGATATGAACTGGCAGCATCCACTTAACAGAGCTATCCGGCCTGGAAATCCCAAGAGATGGGTTTTGTCCTAAATGTTATTGCCACTTGTCTTCTCTGAAATTGGCAACTTAGCATTCATGGAAATACAGACAGGGACATCAAAATAGTTCTGACTCAATTTCAGTATTGTATGGTATTTATACAGGTTGGGTTTTTTTTTCAACAC